>JAAEAF010012954.1:0-10473 GCA_011037195.1 Triatoma infestans
AGGGCAGGAGAGGAGTGAAGTTAAGAACAAAAGAATTGTAGCCATTGCCGTACAAACATCTCGTAAAATTTTATAGATTTTAAATTGAATTTGGCGCGCTTTACGAGTGGATCGGGTCCCACTGTAAATAAATCGAGTTATATCGTTTTATTTCATTTATAATATTTTATTTTCAAAAAGTATTAGCATTTTCTACCTTTTTTTCCCTTCAATTAAGTTCTTTTGTGGTATTTTGTTTACTTATACTTTTTTAATATAACACCTAACCTTTAAGATAGGTCTGCCAGATGCCAGTGCTGTGTAAATGGCTGAAAGCCTACTATGTGTGCACTTATGTTTTGTTATGATATCATCAGGGGCTGGGTCATATATTTGTCATAATCGTTTATGTGAAGTAGTTTAGTTTAAATGTATATGTGGAATAGTGATTATTGTGCTCATGTTTTCTATGATTTGTGATAATAATAACTCCAACTATGGGTTAGTATTTAAGAACTGGATTTCCATTAGCTAGAGAGAGACATATTTTACATGTTACGACAGGTTTTTTTTTTGTCTTTCATTAACACCTGCATAAATTAATTTTTGGTTCAGTTTAATTTTTCGATTTTTTGTTTTATTTGTAAAACAATTTTTTATTTTTTTGTATATTTGGTTCTAGCTGAAGCTTTGGTTGAGTTCGATTATAAAGCTCAGGAACCTGATGAATTGACAATTAAAAAAGGAGATATCATTACTGATATTTCTTTTAAATCAGGCGGGTGGTGGGAAGGTACCCTTTCAAGAACTAGTAAAAGAGGAATGTTCCCTGATAATTTTGTAAAGGTAATATATTATTATCATTGCTAATAAATAGCCTTTTATTAAGTCAGATAAAATTGTTTCGTGTATAAGTATAATGTGTTATCAGTTCCCATGATTAATCGTACTTACAAGTTTAAAACTTCTTTTTTTTTTAAATAAGAAGTATAAACGGGTTCAGCTTTGTCTCACTTAGAAATTTCATAAACAAATTAATTCTAGACGGCACATAGTCATTGCTTAATTCATTGGGAAACACCATATTTTAATATTGTTATTTATTCAAACTATTGTTATGAAACATTTATTATGTTTCTGTTACAGTTAATTACAGATGCAGAAGGTGAAACTATTCATCATGCACGTAAGTTGTAGTTTGTTTGTGTTATAATTTTTCTTATAATGAAATTCTTTTTTACACATATCCCCCCCTTTTTTTTGTCTCTGTATTTTAGAGCCACCACGAAAATGTAAAGTATTATTCCATTATAAACCAGCGAACGAAGACGAATTAGAATTACAAGTTGGTGATATAATCGATGTTATTTCTGAAGTTGAAGAAGGTTGGTGGAAAGGAAAATTAAAAAACAGGGTAATTTTTAATTTTTTTGTTAATGTGAACGCATTGAATTTTTAAAATAATTTCTTTAGCCATACTTTTTAGAAATTGGTCAAGTGTTAAGGAAATTTGTTTTTCCTGCTAACTCGGCCACAATACAATACTCTTTTTCGATTCTTGACTCATCCATCATTCTCGCCAGTTTGATAATCCCCACTTCTTGTTAGATGTATTTTTTTAATTAACATAATTATTGTGTAGGTATTAAACCTCATTATTTACAATATTATTTTTAGTTTTATATAATCACAATTTTAATTATTGCCCTCCACTCAGTAATCATTTGAAATTTCATGTTTTCTTTTTTGCATATTAGGTACCCTTTCTTAAGTGGTCTATAATTTAAAAAAAAAAAAAAATGAATAAAAGTCAAGTATTTCAAAAGATTATGGGCGATAACGATTATACTGTCGGCAGTGCTGCATTAAATAATAAATATATGCTAATTCACTTTGCTTCCTTTTCTTTCGAGTAGAAAAGGATATTTCTATTGCACCACACCGTCAAACATTAATTTCGTTTCCAAATTTATATTTTTCATCACATTAATTATAAATAAATGTATAATGTTATTATATCATTCATGTATTTTTGTGATTACTAAATTTCTAGTTTTCTTTTTCTGAAGGTCATTTTATGTAAAATTGAAGCACACATGCCTTCTACTTGAAATAAATACGTAACATACTAGATCTTCATGTATTTTTTTTTAATATTAAATTTTTCATCTTAAACTATTTTTGCTCAATTTACCTACCACAAATACTAGCCTAAATTACAGTGGAAAAACCAGCATGTGTTGCAGAAAATTGTTTTTATTTGAATAAAATTTCACGAATGTTCTAAATATCGTGTTCATGTTATACTTAATAAAATTGACTTTTCTCCTTGAATCTTTTCAAAAAGATTGGTGTGTGAATGTAATCAGAATAACCCAGAAATTAATAGATAAACTTTAATATGTAAAAAGTTGATTTGATATGTTAATCGGAAATGACATTATACAATGTTTTTTTCTGAAGTTTCTGGAAAAAAAACTTCACTACTTTTTTTTTTTTATTGTAAGAGAATCGCTTTTAAGTGCTATTTTGGTATCAAACTTTGACACTTCCGCTTGAAAGTGTGCAATTAAGTGAACAAAATTTAGCCATTCGAAAGCGAGCTGAGATTTCTATAAAAAGTGTGATTGTGCAATGCATTTTAATGTTTTACAAATACATTTTTCGTTTTGTTTTTAAACTGGCTTGATTCTAACTGATTTGATTTGTTTCCACCTTTACTCTTATAAACAATCCAGGTAAACTACGCTCACAAATATATTAATGTTTCTCTTGATGGCGGTCAGACCTATGAAGTGTCTGTTATCTGTTTGTCTTCATTTTGTTTTGAAATATTGTTTTTTATTTGGTTGTCAAGTGAGTATGAATTTGTATTATATGTTTAGCTTCCGGAATTAACTTCCTTTGAAACTCTATGTGCTCAAATTTTAACAGCTTTGCCGAGTATTGCATTGTGATCGTGCAGCGAATTGAAAAATACGTTTTTTATGCAATATTTTTATGCAATTATTTTTTGCAAAATGTTAAAAATGGAATAAACATCAGTCATAAAAGTTATTCCTCCTCCAAGTAATAAGCCCATTTTCAGCCCACCAGTCAATGTTGACATGTCTAGATGACCTAGATCTGATGACTCACCAAATCTACATATACATACAATGACTCACAATGTGAGCTTGTAAATTGATTTGACTATTTTTTTAATTCATTTATCTTTCTATGTTTATATTTGTTATTTTTTCTCGCCAGGTGGGTGTATTTCCTTCGAATTTCGTAGCGGAAACGAGTGATTTAAAAAATGAAACTCGTGAAGCACAGAGACGACACAAGCTCAGTCGAGATGATTCAACAAAACAATCAATTAGTAGGTTTTTTTCTTTTTCAGTTCGTTGTTAATTTTTGCTCTTTATTTTTTATTTATTTGTTTTTATTTTTTACAGGTTTGTCTCAAGAACATTTGACAAATGCAACTACACATTCCAGTAGTCATTCCTCCTCACATTCGCAAACTATAGTGAAAACTGCCACCACGACTACCAGTGATACATTAGAACTGCCAATGTTGCCACCTAAACCCAGTAAATTATTTATTAATAATATTTTATCCTCAAATAGAATTTATTTCATAATTTTACATCGATGTATCTGATTAGTTGGATTTAAACAACGTATGTTTATTTAGAATACTAAATTTTTCATTGCTGCTAAAATAAATGTTCTTATGGAATAAGGGTTAAAAAACATAACCCAAGCTCCGAAATCAGGAATCCAATAATAATATTTTTCAATCGAACTTTCGTTATATCTCTTGAAATAAAGAGAGCCGGACGTCAACATTGAATCTTAAAAATTGACCAATCTATCTTTAAGATGCTGTAACTCAGTAGACTATCGCTTTATATACAAACGAAACTCATTTTTTCTGTTCAATTTTAGCTTCTCTTTTCCTAGTATTGCGATCGTGACAGATTTTCGAAATTGAGTTTTCACCAGAATTAGTTGTTTTGAGATCTCCTGAGTACGAAAAAAATGTTTTTAGCGAAGGTCTATCACTATAGACAAACTATAACTATAACAAACCACTTTTTGTTTTGTGTGTGTGTTAACAAAACGAAAAATCGCTGGAAGCTTAAACTTATTATTTAACTTAGTACTTATTATTCTACTACCACCGCATCTGACACGAAAGTTTCGAGTAAAATCCATCAACCGGAAATGTTGCGACTTTACTGTCTGCTTTTTTTCAGCTTTGCAAGATTAAATAAACTTGTCACTTCTATCTACATACATTAATATCTATAACTTTTATTTGTAACAGTTTTTCAAGAAAATTATTTTAGAGGGGTTTGGGGGCTTCCAGTTAGGTTTAATTTAAACTGCCACTACAAGGTGTTGAGACAAAGGCTGCCCACACTGCCCACTCACAACATTACTTATACTACCTTTTTTATATGGCTCATCCAAACGTTTGTAAACATTGCGATTAAAATTTAATTAAATTTTGTATTAATTTTGGAAATTAGAGAAAAAGTGTAATTTTTATTCCATGCCAGATTTTTCATTTATTTTATTTTATTTTATTTCAGAATCGCATCTTTTTTACTCTAACTACGTTTGAAATTGAAACTTTCAGAATTGAGTTTTCACGGATACAGAACAAAATTGATATTCCATTGGTTATACAACGGAATCCGACAGGAATATATTGATCCAAATCCCTTAATCAGTATTGATTTTGTGTGTCTGTGTGTGTGTTTTCATTCGATTTTACCGAAATAGCTCCGAAATTCTCTTTAAATTGTGTACTTATTACCCAATGTAAATGTGGGGAAATTGATTTTAAAGGGGTTCTGGAGAAAGTCCCTTTCAAGAAAAGCTGCGTATTATTCTAGATTGAAGTAAGATGTAGCGTGAAGTTACGTTTTCCTCTCATTTGTTGTGTATCACATCATTACAGGATAGGCTCCCCCATCTGTAGAATATTGAAGGCATCTACATATTTACTTAAAATTCAAAGTTTGAAGACAATTTGTCATTTAGAACTACAGGAATTTCTGTAAGAGAAAGTCGTGTGGATGCCGATACGGGAATTCGTTGGTTTTTTATTTCTGCCCATTGGGCATCACAGCAATCAAAAATTAAAATTTCAAGTTTCGCCTTCAAGACTCAGACGTGTCCGACTGATGGCCGTTAATGGTTAAAGTACCAAGTCGGATGGTGGAACTGCAGTAAAGTTCCTTCCTGGTATATTAAGGGAAAATAAGGCGTGATAGAATAAACAATGAAATTTTAAGAAATTGAGTCGCTGTTCAAAAAGAGATGACCGAGATTTATCAGAAAGGGTTATACACAAGGTACGATGGCGGAGGGAGAACTGAGGGAAAGAGATCAGAGGAAGGTGAAAGTTAGAATTTATAACTATGAGTGAATGCCTCCGTCAGAAAGGAGGACAATCTTGGCGAAGAATATGGCCTTGATAGATCGGTATGCGGATGAATGGAGAAGACATGAGTTGTCATTAGAAGAGCTCTGGAAAAAAAAACGAAGATTTTACTCTGTATGGGATTAGTTTTTAACAAGTTCTTCCCCAACTTCATCCCAACACTTCTCATCGTCTGTATCCTAGTAATCAACTCCCGGCCACCTGACAAGATAAATTACCTAAATAGCTAGTCAGCCAGATAACATTATCACTCGTTTGTTTACAGTAAAAGAAATGTGTCGGGCAATGTATCATTATGAGGCTGCCAACGCTGATGAGTTAACATTGCACGAAGGAGATATAATCACAATAATTACAAAAGAAGGCCAAGACCCTGGTTGGTGGCGAGGTGAATTAAAAGGAAAAGTCGGTGTATTTCCGGATAATTTCGTACAAATTATCACGACACCTATCGAAGAGGTATTTGTTTTTAATATTTTATAATTAACATCTAACAATTGTGATGTTTAATTCTTCGTCTGTTATTATTCTTTTTACTGTAAATGTATAAATAATTCTAGCAAAAACCAAATTAATGTTTTGCAGGCTAAACCGGACAGGCCTTCTAAAACTTTAACTACAAATAAGTTAAGAGATCATATAACCAAATCGGCCACTACTTCCAACATGATCAGCAGTTTAAGTGGGGTAAATAGAAAATTTAGCGAACCATCTAAGCCTCCACCTTCTACAGGTATTTCCCTATCTTAATTAATTGGGTGTATAAAAAAAAAAAATGACCGTTTTTCTAACTAAAGGTTCCATGGACTTCAAAATCTATCCACATCTGTCTGATGTTTACAAACACGATATTATATTCTTTAGACAATCTTTAGACTCTGTAGCTACATATTATGTCCTCTTCAAATATTCAGTTCAGAAAATCATGACTGTGTCTTATATGTTATACGTCACTACTGTACAACTGTTGAAGCTACAGGGAATTTATCCTTTTTCAGTGTATTACCCGGCTATGGGTTAAAAATTTATTAGTAGTGATAAGATCTTAGAAAGAAGGTTTAGGGCAGCCATCGCGTGACGTTGATGAGGCTTTAGGGAAACTGTCGAGTCAGATTCAACCATAAGTGTGCTCTTGCCCTTGCTGCAGAACTGGCTGTGTCTAAAGGCACCGTTAGCTGCATCTCCACAACTCGGAAAGGTAAAAAGGAATTGTAGAATAGTGCCGCATGATCTTATACCTCAACAGGCCGCCAGTTAGATACTTGCCAACTTCTCTTAAAAAAATCCATGTGGCATACGCTACTACAAAAAAATGACATATGATGAGAAGTGGATTTACTGGTAAAATCCTGAGACAGCTGGACAATGGTTGGATCGCGGTCAAATGGCATTTTCGGTTAATACAACAGGGCAATTTGTCATTGTGCGTTTTCTGGTACTATGAAGGAATAATTCATCAGGAATTCGTTCCCGATGGACTTTCTATGAATTCCGAGCCTTTATGCCAATGCCACAAAGATATTGATCCCATCTTATCCATCCATATTCCTCAATACAATTTACATCAAAACCTACGAACCGCAAATGGAAATAGTACTAGAATATTTCGGACCCCCGCCTTTATGCCAGCTACATTGTACTGAAAAATAACCCAGCATTGGTCAATCGTAAACAAGTTTTGTTCCGGCAAGATAACGCTCAGCCACTTCCTGCCTGACTAAAGAAAAAATAGAAAACTAGATGGCATTGAACTTATTTTATAAAATCTTGACTACCTTTTGTTTCGGTTTGTGGCACACTTTCTGCAGAAATTCTACTTCACCGAAGTTGAAACTGGAATGTAGGAGTTTTTTGATTCCAAAACCAAAGAATTGTACCAGCGAGGGATCCAACTTCTAGCAGAAAAATGGCTTTCTATTATCAATCACAATGGGCTATATTTTTAACAATAATAAAAAATTCATAAAAGGTAATAAAAAGTTGAATTTTTATTGGAAAACGGTCATGATTTTTTTTATATATCCCATTATTTATACAGTTTTGAACTTAGTCTTTTTCTAGCATGATAAAAACAAGAAGTTCCATGGACTTCAAAATCCATCCACATCTGTCTGATGTTTACAAACACGATATATTCTTTAGACAATCTTTAGGCTCTATAGAGTTACATATTATGTCTCTTCAAATATTCAGTTTAGAAAATCATGACTGTGTCTTATCATAGATTCTCAATAGCAACTTTAAAATGTTAATTTTTAGTAATCTGCTTCATGTGAAGTAACATTAGCAGATGCTTATCTCTTGGAGTATAGACATCTTCAGACTACTATATAAAATTTCAGTCAGTAGCGATTACGTTTAATTTTCAACGTTCTATTCGTAACGAAAGTGTACGAAGAGCCATATAAATTTAGGGGGTGATTTTTAACTTGCTTTAAGAATTTCAAAAGTAAATCTAAACGAGAGAAGGGTATGAGTTTAGAAGTAGAACGAAATGAATGACTTGGTATTCGAACAAAATAAAAAGATATCCTTGCATTTACTTTGCCTAAACTTTGAAAATAATTTCGTGATTACCCCGTTTTTTATCTCATTTGTTCATAAATCTTCAAGTCTCTAATTTATGCATCTAATGTTATTAAGTAAATTCATGTAAATATTAAATGTTATTGTCTAATATTATTAATAACAGGTTTTATTGTTATTTTCCTGTTCTTATGAACTTGTTCATTTTGATAACGCACTACAAAAGAAAAAAGTTAGTTGATAATCTTCCAATGTGTTAAGCACTTTATTATTTACTAGTTAAAAGTGTATGGGATTACATTCCATTCTCATGCTCAAATATAAATACTTATTATCTGGTATTTTATAGTCGTTGCATGCATATTTATATTGTTCCTGACCGGTTTCGGATTTTCATTCATAGTCAGAGCAAATTCACCAAATTCGTGTAGAGAGTTCACTTCAACTTAATGTTTCTGTTACAGTCACACTTGTTGGTTGTATATATGTGGGGTGGTTATAAAGGTACATATCCACCAAAGAAACAATGAGGAACTTTTTGTTGCCATGTATTGCCACTTGTTTCACAATAATGGAACTTGAGGAAACTTGTTTCACAATAATGGACACAAGGAAACTTTCTGTCTCCACCAAAGAACTAATTTTAGCAACATTTACGTTTTGTTTCTAGTTTATTTGTTTCTGGAAACATATTGGCTCCACCAAAGCAACATCAATGTAAATGTAGTCATTTTATATGAACGATATCGTTTTCTCTCTCTGAAAAACTGGCTGTCATGTTTTTGATCTTTCTCTTCACTTCTTCTTCTTCCGCGCCAGTTAATCCACACAGCACAGACCATGCAGCATGCTTCGCATTTCTGCACTTGTATTTTATATCTCTGGAGTTCCACAAGCATTCCAAGGTTCTGTATGTTTCGAGTAATTCAATTACTTTGTCGTTAGTCCACTTGTGAATCGGTGGCGGCATAATTATTTAATTTTAAAAAGACACAATAAATGCACAAGCCGTTGTCTCCACGTGCACTACAACTAAACCGAAACAAACAGCAACGTCACTGTCCCCACTGCCGCAACAAAAAGTTCCCAGTCCGATTGTTGCCGAGTGTTTCCACTGTCTCCTTCGATGTTTACCGCTTCGAACGGAAACACGAAACGCAAAGCAACTTTTCATTTTGTTTACTGCAACAACAAACAACTTATTGGTACTTAGTGGAACATTTTACGAAACATTCAACAGAAACATAAATGTTCCTCCATTGTTCCTTTGGTGGATACGTACCTTAAGGTTATATTACTATGTGGGTGTGTTTAATGACAAAGTGGAATTATTATAAATTATGATTAGACATAGAAAATAGTGTATAATAAATAGCATGTTTTGAAGAATACTTTATAACTAAATTTTAATAGTGTTGTTAAGTATGCTCAGTGTTTTATCAAGTCATTTTTATTAGGGAGGAGGGGCGATAAGTTATTTCAGGAGTAAACTGTACTAATAAGAATAGATAATGTTTGAAGAAAGGCAATGCAAAGTTTATGGGCAATCAAAAACTTGTGCAAGAAATAAATATATGTTAAATACAAGTAGGGTTAATACAAGAAAATAAGTAAGTAAATTGATATGTAAGAAGGTTGGCAGCAAACTGCAAATTGGAGATGATATTAAAGTAAATAATTGAGGAAATCAAATGTATTCGTTTTTATTTATCATGCTTATTTTTAAATGATATTAATTTATGTTTAAATTACATTAAGAATATGTTGAGAGAGATATGGTGGCATTTGTTAAAGAATTTTTAATATGGCACGGTAGAAGATGTTAAAAATATATCATGCAAATAATCTGTATTTTAATCGGGGAAAGGAGAAAATTTGGTTCCACAGGTTAGAATTTAATAAAAGTGCATGCATTTGTATGTGTGTGTGATATGTATGCATAATGTCTTTTGTGCTAGTTGGTGGTGTGTTTGTAATATAGTTAGGTGTGAGGAATGACCTTAAAGAGTGTGTCTGAGTTATAGTTTATTTGGTCATTCATTATGTTTTTGTGGATAGTCTTGTGTTTGTATATTTCTATTTTTTCTAAAATGTCCATTCGTCTTCCTTTTGTGCCTTGGTGTAATAGGACCATTGTTTTTTCTATACTTTGTGGTTCGTGATTGTTCTTTAAAAGGTGGTTAGCATAAGTGGAGTCGGTTTTGTTGTATTTGTATGAGCGTACATGCTCTTTAAACCTGTCTTTGAGGCGTCTTCCGGTCTGGCCTACGTACGTACTATTGCATTCGGGGCAAGAGAGTTTGTATATACCACTTTTGTCATACAGACTGGTTGTTTCTGTATGTGTGCATATTTTGTTTATAAGTTTATTGTTTGTCCTGAATGCTGTTCTAAATCCTAGTTTTTTGAAAAAGTTTGTCAGTTTGTAAACCTCGTTTCCTGTGTATGTGAAAGTGGCGAATGTGTTGGGTGTTGGGGGAGTTGTTCGTCTTGGTTGCGGGTTAGTCTGTTTTTTCTTAACAATT
>JAAEAF010012955.1:0-12556 GCA_011037195.1 Triatoma infestans
AAGCCGAGTCATTCACCCACGCCGTATCAATTAAAAAATTTTACCAACAGAGGAAATATAAGTAAAATGTGCTGGCCTATCAGATCTGGACATTCCATTGCAAATTTCAAAATTTAATTATCTATTATTTAAAAAAGTAAGGTAACCATTTTCTAATTTGTCCACATAAGAAAGCCTAGACTTTTTATTCCCTATCCTTGCTTTGAAGTTCCGTAAGCCTGTAAACATGTTTCGGACGGAAAGACTGTCTTTCTGATGGCTAGCTAATTTTCTGATGGAAAACTTCACAGTAAATGTGTACACTCTAAGAGTAACCCTGATGCCAGCATCCTATCACAAAGATGAAATTAATTATGTTGTTAAGATTTCAAAGGAAACCTTGTCACATGCAATGATGTAATTTTTAAAAACGCCTTATCTAATTGATACCGTCTTTGCATTCATGAAAATTCGAATCCTGCACGAATGCGCCTAGAGTCCGCTGCCTGGAAGAAGTTTCAAATAAAATTAATGGACTTTTATACTCGTATATGTAGTTTGTTCACGAAATTTAGAAAAAAAAAAAATCATTGGAGCCATTTAACGAGAATATCGCAAAAAATTGAAGATGAAAAAAAGGTCACTGAATATGCATTTCCGTTTGATGGATTTTTGCTGAAACGTTATTGTTAGATGCGGTGATGTTATCTGTAACGGCAAGAGAGAGAACACAAGCCCTACCGAGAGAAAACAGACTGTCTCTGGTGCTCTCTGACTTAAGCAGTTTAGAGTGGGAAGAACCTGCATATAAGCTAGTGAGTGATCTAGACATCCATCTATCAGATTCAACCATATACATCACGTCGTGTCATAACTCTACTCTCACCCTTTATTCTATAAAATTATTACAAGTCCAGTGCAGTTTGTGTAAGCTTATAGCTATACTATAACAGTGTCTTCATATCTCGTCTAATTAATCAATCCCAATTTCTCTCCTCATCAACTCCATTATATTATCTAAATGGAATGTTAAGTTTGAACAGGCAATGATTTTTTGTTTTTTGTTTTTGTGATATTTTGGATTACTTACACAAACCCTTCGTTAAAAACTTTTTTCTCTTATTCAAGAGGCCTCAAAATGTATATATATTGCCGGTCACAACCTAATTTCAAAAATTTGACACAAACTCATTGTTCTGTTTTAAAACAGTAAGGGTATTTAACTTCTTTTACTATATTATATGATCTTGATTACTATATTCTAACGATGGAAGAGAATCCGAACCCGACCAGAACCTAGAAGAAGCAGGAGCATGGCTAATCTAGGAAGAGATAATATCCAATCTGGGAAGAGAAAGTAAAAATTGATCTCCCACTTCATATTTTTGATCTTCTTTTAAAAAAAAAAATAATGGCGGTTCACCTCTGAAAGGATTGCTTTAGACAGTAACTATCAATTGGCAACATTGCATCATTGTAGCTTTTCTCTTTAAAGAAAATGTTAATCAGCAATTTGCGGCAAGGCTTAGGGTTATATGTGTGGCTAGTAAACTAGGTTATTAGTCTGATTGATTGCGCTCATAGATAGTTATTACAGTTGGGGATATAAGCAAAATGGATTGTTACAAATTTAAATTCAAAATTCAACAGATTAGCATTGATCTTAAGTTCATGTAAAAAATTAAATCAATTTATATTATTTAAATTATTATTATTTAACAATATTTTAATTTTGAAGAGAGAAAAAAAACCCCTATATTTCCAGTTTATTTTCTTAATTAAAATTTTACATCAAGGGTGTTTAGTGTTTTAATATTTTTAAATTATATTAATAAGGATGGTTGAGGAGTTAGTTGGGAAGTGTGAGTAGCATTGCACCCCCTCGGGGGAGTGCGGCCTAAGGGGTGGTATAGTGTTTTGTAATTTGAATGCAGATCTCGTGGCTGGAACATTAGCTAAGGTGTCTGCCCCTATTCAAACTCCTACATACACCTTACCCTTTGTCTAACCAGCCTGCTTTTGTTCTTTTCTACCACTTCGTACCATTTTACTACATTCACTTCTTCTTATTTTACTTGCTTTTTTTTTTTTTTATCTTTCCGTTTCTTCGCTCTCTAGTTCTCTTTCCTACAGCTTCAACCCTGGAAATTTTCTTTAATATAACTGCTATCTCTAGAGAATTGCCACTATTGCAAGAGAATTTTCTGTGGAAACAAAAAAGAAAACAAAACAAAAAAAATAATAGAAGCAAATATTGTTAATGTAATAATCTATTTTTACAAACCTAGACACTTTTCAACGTAATGCGATTGTTATAAAACTATGCGTTCATTGTTTATAATTATTATTATAATTTATTTAACTTCAAGCTGTTATTGGTTAAACAACATTCAATTATTGCTTAAAAAGACAGAAATAATATATAAACTCATGATGTAGCAAATAACATGTTTGAATTTAAGTAATGACGAAATTTATAAGCGGCATTATTTAGGAGAGCAATCAAAATTCCTATTAGGGAAGGGATTAGCTCAGTGGTTAGCGCATTGGGCTCCCACGCGGAGGAACCGGGTTCGAGTCCAGATGTCCCTTAGATTTCTTCTTCCTAGGAGCCTCTACAGCTCACTATCCGGTGATGGATAGTGTTGTATGTAACGAGAGAATACTGTCCATAGATCGGCAATGCATTGAGAAGGCTCCGGGCGCCAATGACCTAGATGTAGACAAGCCTTAGATTAAAAAAAAAATTCCAATTACGCTTCACCCAAACTTACCAAAATAAAAAGTTATTATTAATAATCACCAACAAACCAAGTTAACCATATCGTATATAAATACATCCTTGAATATTGCTTAATTGCTAAGAAAAATACCTTTTTCATTAATATTATTTAAATTATATATTTGTAACAGCAACCAAAGAGAGTAAATAGCAAAACCCAAAACCACTTTCTCAGACTGGAGTGGGAGAAACTGTATAAATATACCGACGGACAGTCCATGAAAACACTGTTGACTTCAGTTCAATACATCCAATCACTACGTGTCATTTTCATACCACTGTACCTTAAAACATTTCTCTATTGTAAAATCCAGGCAGTCTGTATCACTTAATTAATATAATTAGTTAACCAGTGTTAACCAAGTGTTCTTCTCAATTCATCTACCATATCTAAATTCTCTCCACCTATCATATCCATTATATATTATATGTTTACTTATATGGATTTGTTTACCAGTCATATTATAATAATATTGTTATAATATCGTAAATCTCCCCGAAAAGTTTCCAAATCATGGTATAATCGAGACTTTTTTACTCCCCCAACCAAGATTTATTTCATAAGACTACGTCAAAGTTTTTTATTATACAGATTTTTCCCATTTTATTGCCATTAAATGGAAATCTTTATTAACAAGAATTTTTTTTTTTTTTTTTTTTTAATATTAATTACGTTATCTGTAATACCGAACCGCTATTCAGCTTCACAATATCAATTCATTTTTGGGGGGGGCTTCTTAAATGTGGTTTCTAGGATATTCTATATTTCTGCAATCAAAAAAAAAGTATTAATATAATACACTAATATACTATCGAACATAATGTATTATAATTCAACCTTAACAACCTTGGAAACTTGAAAAGATATTGCTTACATATCACCGCTAATTAGCATATAATTTTCTAAAATTACTAAGGTTTGGAAAATAATTTATTGAATTCGAAGTCTAAATGAAGTTTACTTTCTGTTTTGAATTAGTTTAAAAATCCAAATATCTTTTTAATAGAAGTCAATTTCTATTTTTTCTAAGGTGCGTCAAAACTCTATGTTCACTGGTGCCCGTAGTTTTCTCAGTTTGGTCGACGTCACTGTCAATCACAATTGGACATCACTGAAAATCTAAGGATATCACAGGAATCAAACTCCGCGTGGTATATCACTGAGCTAATCCCATTCCTTACAATTTTGTGAAATATTTCAAAGTTATTTGTCTCCAAATTTGTTGGTGTAAAGCGATTGCTAAATAAAACTATATCTTAATACATAGTAGTTATGGCAGATATATATATATTGCCTAATTGTTCGAATGAGCTTTATAACTAATTGATTTTTATTCTGAATTAAGTTTTTACCAAAGAATTATGCACACATCCTCCTACAGTAATAATATGCAATTGCAGATCTTCTTGCGCATATGTATAATATATATATCAGCAACATGGATTTTGAACGGGATTTATATGGAATTTACATATAACATTTATGTTTCCCACAATTGCATATATATTGAAACTTGACACAGGAGATAAAATCCAGAATTTAGAAGATTTTACTTTTGTATAATTATATGTAAAATAGATCTGTGGTCGGGGATAAGATATTTGAAACTGTGCATATATAAATTTGATTGAACCCATGCCAAAATATCAATTGACAATTGTTTGTCCAAAAGTTTGGGATATCCCATTGGCCAATATTTTTGGTCTGTGGAACAGTGGTGAGGGAAATGAACAAAATGAAAGAATAGCGTCAATTTTTATGATAAGCAATGAGTGACTTATAGCCATTGTTATAAGCCTTGATAAACTATGGTGTTTCGGGTTTCCTCCTTCCTCCATTTGAGTAAAACCTCACTTATACAGTATTAAAAGGCAAAATGCAAGAAAATAACTTTTATTTCCAAAAATTCAAACTTTTCCATCTAATTATTTTCTATCTCTTGGTTCCTGCTCTCATGATTAAATTTACATTCCTTATATATGTGATCCATGTGGTTTAAGCACATAAATTTTGCAGTTTGAATCATCTATATCTAGTTTTTTTTTATCCGCTTTTCTTGGACATACAGAGTACCGCCGACCTGAACTGTTTGTGGCACTTGTTGTGGGCTGATTAGATTCAATTGTCATAATCCTTGCCACTTTTTCCCGAAGAGTACGAGGAATTGATAAACTTGATTGCTTTTTTGCATTTTTAGCTTCTTTTTTCACACCTGGCAAAGGAATGCATATTTTATGTGAAACCCTCCGAACCTTCCTTACTCCACTACTCTACTTAGTTTTTTATATTTTCCCAACATATATTTTTTGGGGATTGGAGCAGTAATTAAATCAACATAATCATCTTCTTGTTCCGTTTCCGTTTCATGATCACAATGTAAAACATCCAAATTGTTATGAATATCATCATGGTCTCCTCTTCATCATACATTTAGGAACAGTGCACGTAATCTTTCTTGCTCTTTATTATAGCCATCCTCTACCTTAAACCTTGGAATGACTTCTTTAGGCTAATAAAAAAATAAATACCTAAGTAGTGAGGTGGAGTGCTGTTGTACACGCTTAACTTCAGAGAACTATCATAGAAACACCATATATATTTTTTTAAATAAAATTAAACCTGCGAATCACAGGGGAAGAACTGTGAAAGCCGACACCCTTCAGACAAGTTGCAAAATTTAGAAGCCTTAAAATATTTGTGAAGCCCGCAAGGGGCATGCAGTTTCTTGGAGAGTAGCGACCCCACGAGTTACTACATCTCAGCTTTCCATGCACTTTGTCAGAACAGTTACACAATACATTTGAACTACATACACTCTACCCTTTAGGGAAGGGAATAGCTAAGTAGTTAGCGTAGGATCTGGGTTTGAGTCCAGCTCTGCTACCCTTAGATTTTTTTCTTCCTAGGAGCCTCTACAGCTCACTGTCCGGTGATGGACAGTGTTAGCTGTGACAGAACACTGTCCGGACGCCGGCAGTGCATTGAGAAGGCTGCAGGGGCCAATGGCCATAGATGTTGACGCGCCTTAAATTAAAAAAAAACAAACTCTACCCTTTACAGACACAAACACAGTACATAAACTAGTGTCTCCGTCCCTATTAATTGGCGTAACCCAATTGTGAAGGAATGGATTGGCTCAGTGGTAGCACGCCGGACTAGCAACGCGGAGGTCCCGGATTCGAATCCAGCATGCTACCCTTATATTTTCTCTTCCTAGGAGCCTCTACAGCTCACTGTCCGGTGAAGTGCAGTGTTGTCTACAGCTAGAGAACACTGCTCGGAGGCCGGCAGTGCACTGAGAAGGCTCCGGGGGCACAATTGATCTTTCAGGGCGCATTGCAATAATCCCCTACAACAAACTACTACATAAGTAAACATCACATCCTATTCCCGCCGCTTTCACAATATGAAAATTTTATAGTTATTTACAGTGTTTATCTTAAGACTCCAATTAACGAAGTTTGAAAACTCCTTTACTTATAAAACTATAACATTTCTAAGTAATATGTTATTTTATCTGAAACAAATAAAGTTATTCATAAATTATAATTTGAATAAAACTTAATAAATAGTTTGTATTGCAAGCTTTTTTATATTATAAAAATATTAGACAGTTATATTTACTATTAGAATAATAAATAGTAGATGATATGACATAATTAAGGTGTGCAGTATTTAATAATATGAGGGGACATTTGTTAGCAAAAGTGTGTACAGTTAGCAAGGATTAGTGTAAATCATTTAAATAAATTTACATAATAAACTGAATAGTTGTAACATTTTAAATCATGTCTGTATTTATTTATTACTTATTTTACACTTATTACGCAAAAATTATTATTGCTTCTCTTTCTCTCTCAGAATGACAAATATATGTTTTATCTCTAGTGCTATTTCTGTAATTAAATCCGAACAATGCTCGGAGGCCGGCAGTGCATTGAGAAGGCTCCGGTGGCACAATTGATCTTTCAGTCGTAGTGCAGTAATCTCATATAGCAATGTGTGTGTTGTGTACACCCCGCATAACTACTTACATGTTCAATATGTATTTTAAGAACTGTGCAAAAAAAAAAGATCACTAAAACAAAGTCATTGTTTGTATTGTTATTGTACAGTTACTGTTATCAACTTAAATTATATCATCTGCATAGTTATTTGGTGTTTACTTCTTTAGGGAATGCCTGTTTCATATTTAATATAATATTTCAGTTTTTGTAATGCTATTTTGAAAAATATTTCTTCTGACCACTTTATTGTTTAGAAATCAATTCTAATCAATTGCTAGAAATCAAAAAGCGTATTGTTCCCATATTACCATTAAAAATATTACAGTTTCTCAATGAAATAAATAAAGGAGAGGTCAAAGAAACCGGAAGTATGTATAAAAGTATTCAAATTTTATTTATTTGTTTTTTTTTTTTAAAAAAAACAGCTTATCTTACAAAGTGTACCACTTAAAGATTCTATTCAATGTGAACAATATACAATATACAAATTCTCATAAGTAGACGACAATACTACAAACTCTATTCAGATTTGTCGGCGGCTTTAAACACCTTTGATGTGTATGAAGTGATGCCGACACCTAGAGTACTCTATAGGAATAGTACAATCTATTCTCGTTAGGAAGTACTAGTCTTACTATTATGCAGACATAATGGCCGTTTAGTTGGAGGTTTAGGAACACGTCAAAAGCGGTGTTAACTTCTTGTCATTTTCCACCTGCACCGGTATGGCTGGCTAGACTGCTATATCCGTGTCGGATGGATAACATTTTGTCTTCTTCTTTGTATAACACTATGAATACCGCTTTTTTTTTCTTTTTTTTTTTTACAGTTTTCAAAATAAAAATAGAATGTTTCTTTTATGTAACTGTAAAAAAAAAATCTTCAAAAGAATCTTAGAAGTTGTGTTTCAAATAATAATCATTTTTTATTTGTTCGCCGCTAAATAATATATAAGTTTTTAATAATATAAAGTAGGAAGTAAATAATATTTTTTTTATAAATTCTGTGGTTACCAGCATATTTCTTCTTAGATTATATGTTCTTTTCCAGAATGGGTAAATAAAATATCTTCTATTTCTAAGTCAAAATGCCTGTTTACTATGTCAGCATTGATATTACCATATTTTTTACTATTGGTATGATTCTTCCAGAATATTATACAATGTAACGTCAGTGTTCCTTAATATGTTCGCGAACAATATCCCAGTATAGATATGCTATGACTTTCTGTGATTGTTGGCGCAATAGGAACCGGCTTTGTTGTAAAGTTCCTTACTTCCATTTCATTCCATTTCTACAAGAGGAGATACCAATATTATCTCTCAATAGTTTTCGAAAATTGAATCAGTTTTGTCCCATTTGGAGACTGTAGCCTATTTTGATTAAAGTCATAACGCAAGTCATAGCGGCTCGGGTAAAAGAGTCGAATGGTTTTTCCGCTCAAGACTATGTCTGCCTTTATGGTGGCATATCTTAAGGCTGTCAAATGTTAATTTGTTAAGGGGTAGCGAAATAGAAAATCCCAACAAAATATTCATATAATGACAAAATTTAATAATAAAGGGACAAACATGTAGTTCACGTCGAAAAATAAAATATAATGGTAAATATATTTAAGTTGCACAACAAAATATGTTATCACAATACTGACGATGGCGTAAAGTGAATATTATAGCGTTATGCAATTGATGGCGAACCTATTTGATAAGTAGTTCGAGAAATTGAATTTATTTTTCTTTAATTCCACCAGCCTGTGTTTCAGTTCTTATTTGTACAATATTATAAAATAAATTAAAATATAAATTATTTTAATAATATGTGCTTCAGTGACATCTATTAGTGTTCAAAGTTGGGCGTTCTTAAACCCCTCCCCCAATGTGAAAAGACTTCTGTTAGTCGGCAAACATTTCTAATTAATAGATTTATTTATTTACAATAACGGGCAATATAACCCTTTTATAAATGATTATACAAACAGCACTGATATATATATAACATAAATAATTGCTTATGTAGGGGTAGTGAACCCCCACCACTCATTCACACTAGCGAGTGAACCCCCATCACGCATCAAAGAGAAAGAGCCCCTCTCGAGAGAGAGGAGAGGAGAGGCCAGTTGGATATATATACGAGAGACAGAGTCAAAAAGATATTCTGTTCACAGTCTCACACTTGAATTGTACACATCGTTTAGCCACGTCAGTCAGTCTGTTCAGTTCTTGTAGTGTAAAGTATACAGTCCTTGGCAGTCAGTCATATACAATATATACCAATTATATATCTTATACCGATATTGAGGTGTTATTTATCTATCAACATCTACAACCAACATCTCCTCCCACAACCATTACACTTACACAAAATACAATTAACCAAAATACAATTAACCAACTATTTCCGGTGATAACACAATTTCGAAAATATTTGACCACGATCGCAACACTTCTGCTTACAGCACTAAGTGACGGTAAAAAAAAAAAAAAAAAAGGATTCAATTTCATAAAATTAAAGGCACTGTACTTTGCTAACTGACTTTTATTTTGATGTATGTTATTTATATTTTAATTTTAAAAATGCTGGGTGAATGAAACACATATTTCTTTAGCATTTTAAGCGGGAATTCTCTGTTTTTATTTTGTACATTTTTAAAATATTTTATTATTTATTAAATAATAATAAATAAACTTTCTACATGATCTTGATAAATTTACACTGACGATGGATGAAAATCCGTAACTAGTCAGTAATAAAAGATATATGCATCCTACGACGGATAAAATACCAGATATATTAAATATTTACAGTTGTAAAAAATACTTATCTGAATGTATATTTCTAAATTTCTAGTTTGTTCACGTGTGGGTTTTTGCCACTAGTACAAAAAGTTTCGGTGAACACCAGCTAGTCCAAGATCGCCTATAGTTCTTAAATTACGATTTAATGAAAGTAATAAAAGATACTTTATCCTTACGTGTGCATTAAAAACCATAAGAACGAAATCAAGTAGGACTTTGAAGAACGTATCATTTTTAGTTTCTAGATAAATATTTCAAATAAAACTGATAAGCATTTATAATTGGCACGTAGTAGAAAGATATGAGGAGTTTAACACAAATTATTACGAGATATTTATGAAAAACTGAAAAAAAAAAAAAAGCTTTATTAAATTTTCACTTCCGGTTAGTTGGATTTTGAGCAAAACATTCATGTCAGTTTTGTGAATAGTATCTAAGCAGAATATCTACTTTAAGCGCCCAGTGATGTTTTGTTTTTTAAATATTTTGTTAATAACACACCTTACACAAACACAGAGCACACCATTTTTTTTTTTTTTATATATACTCAGAGCGCCTCAATGCAATGCTTTCTCGATGTAATAAGAAAAATATGAAAAAAACTTAAAAATTCTTAAATTTGTGCTTTCATGCAATCTGTTTAATAAGTATATATATATATATATATATATATGTTACCGGCAAAGTATGAAATTCGTACTGGACGAGCCTCCAGTTATTATTACATCTCGATTTCAAAATATATAAATTATTACTTTCTTTTACTCCTAGTAAGAGGAAGTATTGTAATCGTGTCAAATATTCGATATCGAGTTTTCACCGGAAATATCCGTTTTAAGGTCCCCTGAGTCCAAAAAAGTGGTTTTTAGCAAGTGGTCTGTTTTTTTGTTTTTTTTCTCCTCAACAGTACCCCTATTGAGGAGGAGTTTATTTTCAGTATGCATCATATTACATATATAGCACACACTGAAAAACACAACATTAAATATATTCAATATTTACAAGATATATATATATATTACTAAATTATAAACAGATGATTCAAAAAAGGAGACAACAGGGACTGCAGAAATCACAGGGGTATTTCCCTGCTAAGCGTACCCAGCAAAATTTACTCCAAGATCCTGGAAAAGAGGATTAGAAGCATTATTGATGGAAAGCTTGAAGAAGAACAATATGGGTTCCGTACTAACCGAAGCACCCAGGATCTCATATTCACTATGAGACAAATCCAAGAAAAAGTTATAGAAAAAGCAAAGGAGCTATCGGTTTGCTACGTTGACTTAATCAAAGCATTCGACAAAGTTAACAAAAGGGACATCCTGAAAGGCATTAAGAGAGAAAGAAGTAGACTGGGGGCACGTATTAGCAGTTGAAAGTCTATATAGAAGAACTAGGAATGTCGTAAGATTCGCAAATAATACCTCGGAGGAATTCGAGAACACAGCAGGGATTCGTCAAGGGTGTAGTCTAAGTCCCCTACTATTTATTCTGGTGTTAGACAAGGTCATAGCTAGTTCCAAAACGAGAATGAGGAGATTCCACCTAGGAAACCACAACATGAGACCGGTTAACCTTTCATTACTGCCTTTGCCGATGACATGGTACTGCTCGCAAACAACGATAGAGATCTTCAGCACAACTTAAAAGTCTTACAGGAAGAGGTGAGGACAATTAACATGAGCATCAACCCGGACAAAACAAAGGCAATGCGAATTGGAAAGAAACCAGGACGAGTAATGAGAATACTGCACATAAACGGCAAAAGTATTGAACAAGTGGATAATTTCAAATACCTGGGAGCTCACCCACACGAAAATGGCTATATAGATAGCGAAATAACGGAACGCGTAGGCATGGCAGGCAGGTTGTTCAATGCCGTCAAAAGCAGGTTTCTAAACCGGCGGGAGGTGGGAAAGAAGACAAAACTGGCCGTCTACAAGTCTACATTCCTCCCAATCCTCACATACTCGAGTGAATCTTGGACATTGACCAGCAAACACAAATCAATGATCCAAGCCGCTGAGATGAGGTATCTTCGGAAAGTGGAGGGAAAATCCAGAAGAGATAGAGTCCGCAACGTGACCATAAGATCTAACCTCGAGGTAAGGCCTGCCATAGAAACAATAGAGCAGAATAGGCTAAGATGGTTCGGTCACATACTACGTATGGAACCTAGCCGCACCGCCAGTTGCTCTTACCAAGCTAGAGTAGAGGGCAGGCGAGGAAGAGGAAGGCCGAGATTGAAGTGGGAAGACGGGGTAAAGGAGGCATTCTTGAGAAGAAGGCTAGATTGAGGTGGGAGAAAACATCTCACCCAGAATAGAGACAATTGGAAAAAGCTCTATAAAGGACCTCCTCACACTGCTTAGGCGGTAGAGAGGGTAACGATGATGATGATGATGATGATGATGACAAGATATATATATATTACTAAATTATAAACAGATGACAAATTTAAGAATTTAAGTTAGTACTACAGAATAACAGACAAAAGATGTAAGAGTAAATGATATGACATAAGACAAAATTAATATTAGAGAGATAATAATAGAAATTAAATTAAAGAAGTAATAAAAAAAGATTTGTGGTAATAGTGATTAATTTTTCATTAATTTTACAATTACAGTATATGATATTATTATAATTATTTACATGTGATATTTATTATATAAGGGAATCAAAGTCAATAGAGTTAACATATTCAGAGAAAATTTCAAAATTCTTATTGAGAAGAAGATCACTGAGTTGGACAGGGGGCCATGGGCAGCCTTGAAGTAGCATATTTCTTATCAGTCTCATCCTCAATGAATCCAGAAGATGGCAGTGCAAGAGAAGATGCTCCACTGTTTGTTCTGGATTGCCGAGGCATCTACAGTAGGGATCTGTAATTACATGGAAACGATGTAAATATGCCTTGTATCTTCCGTGACCGCTCAGAACTTGTGTCAGTTTATAGGTCAGCTGAATGAAAGGTTTCTTCAATCGGTCT
>JAAEAF010012957.1:0-12601 GCA_011037195.1 Triatoma infestans
GATATGAATGTCAGATTGCAGCTCTATATATGTTGGCTTTGATAATTGGCATGGAACATCCAGATAACTATAAACTGAAGACTGTGTTTCCTGTTGTGAAAACGTTATTAAAAAGACAGTCGAGCCGACATATTTCTCCTCACTTCTAGGGGACATGTCACATATAACTGAATAGTATGAAGCATTAGTAAATTAATTATTTTATATTAGTTTCAAAATTATTTGTTGGGCCACGTTCGAAGCCATCCTGGGCCGCGGGTTGGACACTCCTGCGTTATACGATTAAGAAAAGTCGGTTGACCACAAGTTTCGTTTCATTTTTGTTCCAGTTTGCTGCGATTTTCTCAATAAATGTACCAACGTGTTTCTTTAAACTTAAGTGTTCAAACTACACATATATAGACATCGCTTTTGTTTGAAATATTTTTACGAATAAATAAAATAGATTTGAGGAGATTCTGGGGTCAGAAAGGTCACACTCCACTTAACTGTCGTTTTTAGTCTAGGTTATCCTACTTGTAATATTCCAAGTTTGAAAAAACTTTATCAATTACAACTATGTAAATTGCTGTAAGAGACGGTCGCGTGGGTGCCACACTTCAGATTTTTTGTTTTGCTTAATGACAAGAGGCTGTTTAAATCTATTTTTATTACTTGTTCAGTTTATAACACTATATAGATCTATATTTGAAGATTTTTTTATATTTTCTATTGAAAAAGCTAATTTTCTTTGTAAGCAAGGAATATTGACAAACTCAACGACCTGGGCAGGATGAATAAAGTCACCCTTTTTTTTGGTGTCAGGGCATGTTGGCATTGTAGGGAATGAGTTTGCCGGTGGAAAGGCACTGCTTTCCTACTTTTGAGGCTTAAACTCTTCTGTGGGGTCAGCTAAGAGTGGCTTTTAGAGGAACTCAAGAAGGAGGAGGAGCAAGTGAGGAGGTCTCAACTTGCACTCCCAGGACTGAGGCAGGCAAAGATCTGCTTGTGAAATTATAACCAATAGAGATCCTGAAGCTCCACATTCCCACGGGGTTCCCTACAGGGCATTGCAGAGGACACCTGATGAAGCTCGGCTTAGAAAGTAGATTGCATATGCAGATTCTGTGGGGAGATGGAGGAACCTCCACTACATCTCCTAACAGAATGCGATGCTACCATTCAGAGAAGATTTAGGAACTGGGCAGTTATCAGGAAGAGAAGGAGACTATAACCTCCCTAGAACCCTGCAGGATGCTAGGATTCCTTAGAAATCTTAACCTCGTGGGGGTGCTGTAGGCGGTAGCTCGCCCCATGACACTTGAGAGGGTGGTGTAGGTGAGAGGCCTCAGCTACTGTCACCATTTTTAAAGTTCTAAAAATTTTGTTAATGATTGGAAGTTATATGTTGTTTAGAAATCACGCCTACTGTTTTGTTTTTTTTCACCCAATTCACCTTCCAATTTTATTACAAAAAAAAACACTTTTAATCGTCCTTGTGCCACATCCTCTTCTAAACAACGGAAGTTGTCCCACATTTTTCGATTATTCATATATATATATATAGAAACTTGAATGATGTATTTATATATTTTTTATACTTCCAAAAGTTTAACTACATTTTTTTTCTTCTTGTTTTTTTATATAAATGTCTCGAATTATTAGGCAAAAAGGAAAGTCTTATTATAAACACTGTATTATATTAATTATTATAAATGTCACATTCCTAATATAATAAAACAACCTTGAGTAAATGTTTTATAAATTTACTTTCATTTCTCTAAATCTAAAATAACAACACCTTGCCATATTTGTTGGTTTTTTAATGAATTTTGACATTTTTAATGTTTTTGTGTGTGTTTAACTTTCATACATTATTATTTCTCTGTTAAAATAATTGTCCTTTTTCTGACAGTCGATGAAAATAATTTAGTAGATTTTGGTTTAGGATGTAATGTTCTATTATTCTATTTTTATTTGACTACTCTCTAAAAATTGTTGCTTTTATTACGAGTACACTTTCCTATGGAAGAGATGATCGAGCCATTTTTTTTCTAGGATTACAACAGCATCATTAGTGTCCCGATCTATTCAAACTGGCACTCCAAACACACTACAGACGTAACGCTTAGCTCATTTGTGTCACTGGCAAACATGAACCCATGCCCAAATGCGCCCTATAAATAATCCACTCACTAATAGATTTTTCTCTACGTTGCTTTGGACTTTGTTTTCTGGCCACTCTGTTATACACACTTACAAAATGTAGATCCGACTATTTCTTTTTTTACTTAATTATTTAGATTTACTAAATAAAATCACGTATTTCCTTCCCTGGAAAAAGGGTCCGCAATGAAAATTGGACCAGCATTTTTTGCTGAAGTCACTTAATACCTATGGAAAAAGCCATTTTTCTGGGTCAGCCAAATATTCTAAGCGTTATTTTTTTGTTAAATAAAATTATGGACGCTTTCATTGTACATCTTATTTATACATTTCTTGCTTGATTTTAAATAATGTTGAATGCAGATTAGCTTTTACTGGGTATAGAATTCTAATTGTTGGTTAAAAACCAGTCATATAAGTTAAGTTAAGCTTTATAGTCAAATTAGAGAATACGAAGAAATTTGAAATATTATTATTTTTTGTTGTATTTAGTTAAATAGAAACCCATGTTGACATGTTTATTTGAATAACGATCTTACAGTTCATGTTTGTAACCTACTTAAAATGTCCCCCACTTAATCTTTTCATACTATGAAATTTACATTACATTTGGTTTACACATATATCATATGTTGTGTGTGTGTGTGTGTGTGTGTGTGTGTGTGTGTGTGGTCTGGAACTTTGAATTTCTATTTCACCATTTTTATTTCCGTTCTCTTCTTTTCTTTTCTTTTCCTTTTTTAGTTCTTCTGATGATTTATTCTTCATACTACTTATTTTGATATTATTTGTATTAATATATTTTTTAATGATCAAAATATGAATGAAATCTTGTTGAAATCTTGACTTTAATTTTGAAGTTTCGTTTACTCAATGATTACAAATAGTAATAAAATACTCTCGCAAATTTTCTTTTCTTGCGGTTTTGAAATTTTAAATACTTTCACTTTTTCTTACTAAAATTTTGATAATGAAATAAGCCGATTCAGAAACAGCAAATATATCATCAAAGTTTCCTGGTGCAACACACATTATTATTATTACTTTTTATATTCAAAATTTTGAGTAACCAATTAGCAAAAATGAGCTATTTCGCTTTGTCTATCTTAGCGTGATATTGATAAATTTTTATTTCTTTTTTTAAAAATTTCATATTTAAATTATGTCAAAAAGGATTAAATAAATAATTAGCCTTCTAAAAACTTAGGAATTTTACGAAAAATTTGCCAGCTTTGAAAATTTCTATTCATAATTAACTTATACAATTAACGTTCACTTTTCATATGTGAAAATTGATAGTTTACCATACTGGAACACTTTTTTTTTTTCAGGCTAATTGTAAGGTATTGTAAATATTTTGTAGTTACCTTTGGAATGTAGTAAGTGTGAAACAAGGAGTAATTATAAAGCACTAGAAGATTTGTTTGAGGCCTAATTTTGTTGTTAATTGCACATGTATTTTGTTCGCCTTTTGGCTGGTATACACCATATGGTATGAAGCAGCACTATAAAGAATCCTGAAGATATGACTGTTTCAATTCCCCCTATAAACTGTAGAAGTTTAAGGCAATATAAATTTAAATTCTAAACTTCTTGATTATTTAAAAATTACAGATGAACATTATACTTTGATAAGATTGTTTTGGGGGATATTGCATTGTGACCTGAAAGATTGCCCCCCTCCCCCCGATCGTTCTCAGTTTCATCGCCCATCATCTGGTAAATCTTAGAGAAAATCTAAGGATAGAACTGCTGAATTCGAACCCGTGGCTGCACCTGAGAGTCCAGTGTGCTACCACTGAGCCCTTCCCTTCCCACAAGGATCAGTATAGTTGTAATGGACAATTATTTCTCTATAAATTCTAAGCAGATATTGAATTATTGTATCAGAGATACAATTTACTCAAATAATTTTCCATTAGCAAGAAATACTTAGTCGAGTAATATTTGAAGTTATTGTTTTTTTTTTTTTTTTACTTAAAATAATATTCATTTAATTTTTATTGTAAACTTCATGTACTTATTATCGATTCACAAATCTAATGAATCAATAAAAACCTATATATCCAGGTGTTTTAAACGACAGTTTAGCGGAGTGATTTTCAGTTTAACATCTGGGTTTTGGAATAGTATTTTTGGTATACTATGGAGCACACTTGTATAGAGGCTATGGGGTGCTCTTTGCATGGCTATTGGTGTCGCCAGAATTGTTATGGAGTCCGTATAGAATGTGTATTTACGAGTATGTGTGTGTGTGTGTGTTTGTGTCCCTGATGTCCTTCTGTCGAGAAACACATGCACAAACATACACACACAATTTTAATCAAACCCTCATATATTTATAAGCGAGCAGAGAGGCGGGTCAATGAACTCTTGCTATGTGTGCGCTCAAATGCTTGCTGTTTTTGACATAACGCTATCTCCACCAGCGCTTATTCACTGTCACTCTTTTATGTAGATATTTTGTTTTGTATAAATTTATATGTGTTAGTATATACATTTATAAATATAAAACTATACTAATATGGATGACCGCGTTATCGCAATTTACATATTTCATACATTATTGTATACATTGCTGCCAACTTTCTCTCCTACACTCTTTACACATTGAATTATCACCGATCTTCAAACTCTTTTACATATTTGTTGTTACAAGTTATTCATGTAAAATATATGGAACATATATATATATATATATATATAAATTATATTTCCACACTATTTTACTTTTACTAACACCTAATACATTAATATAATAGAATACTATGTTACAAGCGGTACCAGGTTTAATTAGGTTACTTGATTTAATCACATAATTGATTAAATTTTGTATAAAGAGTTTTCCCGTATAGATGAAGGTGAAAATAATAGAGCTTTATCAGGGATATATCAGTATATTTTCCCCCCACATTCCTTGGGTGAGACATGAACTTAAATTATCCCGTTAACTTTTGTTTCTACAATATATTTGTATCAGTATTATGAGTCTCAGGAAAGGATATAGATGAATGTGCCTGCATTGCTAGAAAACATCAAAGTTGTTTTATCTTTTTCTCTGATAGCCTGCTTCATTTTTTGGTCATCGAACAGTGAGTGCCAAGCTTTCGTCCTTCATCAGGCTTTCCTAATAAACAGTATCAGATTGCTGGATATAACAGACTAGGGACAGTATAAGACACGAAGTCTTGACAGCATTATAACTAAGATAAGTGTGTTTAATAAAAATGTTCAAAGTTTTTTTTAATGATAACATTAAGAGTTTCCATAAAAACAAAATCCACATAAAAATTCATTCAGAATGGGTCCCATCATTTTGGCTGTGCAAAAATATTCTCTAAGGCAACTTTTTAAATAAAAATTTTATTCCCATTTTAATTGCACGAAATCTATTAAAAAAATAAATAAATCACACGACTATTTCTTACTACAAATATTATATTTCTAATAGACAAATTCTCTAAATTGCAAAAAAATAAAAATTACTTTAAGGACATCAAAAAATTGTACATATTTCTGGTGGTGATAAAACTCAATTTCAAAAAAAAATTTGATAGACAAATTCATTGCGAAATTTGCTGCTTCCTCATTCACTCGGTTCAGGACTTTTAGCGATTTAGCCGTTCATTTAAGTGCTACTCTTCTTCTGAAAACGGGACGATTTATACAAGAGGTTGAAAATGTTTTCCCTGTTGTTAGGCTACTTCATTAATAACCTAATTTAACTAAAATTTGTTGATAAATTATAAATTATATCTAAATAGTTATATACTCTATGTCTAGTACAAATTTAGTGCCCCCAAGTAAACTAAGAAATAAACTCTAGTAAATTTCAGTAAACTTTTAAGTTTAATTACAAGTTTTATAATTGATTACTGCGTAGTTTTACATTTGTGAAAGTTTATAATAGGTTGTTACATAATTAATTATAACATATAATATATAATACATTTATATTGTATACTTGAAGAAAGAAATTTCTCTTTGAAGTTTTATTTTAATTAATTTAAATAATAAAAAATTAAATCTATAATTTTCCTGTTTAATACTCTGATTTATATCAACTTTTAGGCGATTTTTCTTTATTTATTTATTGAATATAATTATAAAATTAGATAATTGCACTAATCAGATATTGTAAATACATTTTAAAGTTTACTAAAAAAAAAGATCAGTTTAATTGCAGTTTAGATTCGTAAACCAGCTATTTAATTTCAAAAATATACATTACAATAGAGCCATTTTAAATACGAGCATTAAAAAGAAGCTAAAAAAAAAAACCACTGTATAGGCAGGGAATTACATATTTGAACAAGGACTCATGTGAAGGTCATGTCTTTTTTTTTATCTTATATTTCTCTGAAAAAATAAATCTGGTAACAGATTATCGAGAACTGTATTTTTATTTTTTTTATTATTCTTTAAGTTCTAATTAATTTTTTCTTTCTTATATTTAAGATTTTTTTATTTTTATTTTGCTTAACTGAAATGAAATTAAAAAAAAAAGAATTCATTTCTGTTCCGTTTTAACAAATTGAATAATAAAGTAATGTAAAATACACCAGTTATTAAAAAAAAAATAATATAAATACTGTTATTGTATTTACGTCACAAGTAGAACTGGAAATGAATCCAAAACTTGACCTCTTTCTTCTTACTAGAATATTATTGCTGTGATTTCCACTTTTGTTTTAAAATAGTCGGATTATCCCAATTGAATTAGGATATTAGATTATTTAGTTGTTTTGATTTTATTTCAATTTTTATATTATGTTTCATAAACAGTTCTTTTTTATTCTGGATTTTTTTTTCTTCTAATATTTTTAAAGAATTATTTAAATATTTAATTGAAACATTTGAGCCACAAAACTAAACAAAATTGAAACATACTTTTTTACTTTCTCTTACTCCTAGTAAGAGGAAGTATTGTAATCGTGTCAAATTTTCGATATCGAGTTTTTACCGGAAATATCCGTTTTGCGGTCCCCTGAGACCAAAAAAGTGGTTTTTAGCAAATGGTCTGTGTGTGTGTATGTGAACGCATAGCTCAAAAACGAAAAACCGTAGAAAACTGAAACTCAATATTCCGTTTAGATATCACCATGCGATCTGACTGTGCGTTATCTGTCAAAATTCCTCAACCGGAAGTACCACTTTACTAGTTGACTTTTTTACTTTTTTCAAAAATGGCTCCAAGGATTTTCTTTAAACTTGATACATCAACTACATATACAAGGAGCTACAACTTTTAGTTGAAACATTTCTCTGGGAAAATTGATTTAAGGGCCCTTCTGGGGGAGGGGTGGGGTTAGTTACTCTCTAAAGTGCTATTTCAGGTTATTACACAATTCGGTCATTTAAATAATGTTAATGACAATTCAATATGTTGTTGAAATTCCGAGTTTGAGAAAAATCGGAAAACCGGAAGTGCTTTTGTTTTAACACTTTACTAAATATGATTTTTTTCACTTTTTCGCGATTTTCTCCAAAATGGCCCCGACGATTTTCTTGAAACTACACATATGAACTAAATATTCAAAGATCTACAACTTTTATATAAAACATTTCTCTGAGAAAATTCATTTAAGGGCACTTTTAGGAGTGGGGTAGGGTTACAGCTTCCTCTAAAGTGCTATCATACTTGATTATACAACTCTATCATCAAAATGAAATTAATTAGAAATAAATAGTTGGCCAAAATTCCGGGTTTGAAGAAAATCAGTAAACTGGAAGTGCGCTTTTACTGAATAGTTTTTTTCAGTTTTCGACAAATTTCTATAAATTTGGTACACAAACTATAAAATTTGTCAATTACAATTTTGATAACTGGAGTAAGAGAAAGTTGTGTGAGTGTTTCACACCAGATTTTTTTGCTATTTTTCCAAACCACTATTTCTATTAAAATGTTTCTGGTCCTTAAAATCTAATGGTTTTTCACGGTTTTCTTTTCCTTGAGTCCCATACAGACAAATTGTACACAAATAAGATGTAGTGGATTAACATCTCGCCTTTGGTGCGAGAATTCAGAGTTCCTTTTCCATGGTGAACGTGAAGACGGTGTTTGACCCAGCATTATGAGGAACAATAGCAGACAGCAGAGCACCTTTGTGGTAGCCAAGGCCAGAACTATAGCGGTGGGAACTGCAGCGTGTTTACCACACGCCCTTTCCCAATAAAAATTGCCGTTTATCAAGTCTTCATGGGCCGTTGCATGCAGCGAAGGGAAGTTTTTCATAGTAACTACTTCGAATTTCCTTTAAAAATGAAACTTTTCTTGAAATTTTTGTCAAAATAAAATTAAAAAAACTATTTTATTAATATATTGAGTATCATATTTAAAAAATAAAAAAATGCTTCAGCTATTTTTTAGTCAAGGAAGCGAAACTGAATAAACGAATTCCAAAACATGGTGCTTCTTTCTCATTCAAGTACGTAGAATACGCCAACATACACATTTTAAGATTTAAGTCGTTTTATTCATAAATAGATTTCCTCTCTTAAAACTGAATGAGTTACAATTATTATTATTATTATTATTATTATTATTTTTAATATTAAAATTTGAAGAAACAATCAGTTTAAGCGGATTTTTCATGATTCACTATTAATGCTCAACGTAATTACAAGAATTTTTAAGTTTTATACAATTCGAAAGTAGCAGATTTCACAGAAATCATAATGTTATTTACTGTAACTTGTTACTGTATTTAACAGTGATTTGAAGTGTGGATTTAAACAGTAGTGTTAGAAAACTCTCATTTAATGATGAACAGTTTGAATCGTTTATGATGTGCTCGCTAGCAACAGAAATATAGTAACGAGCTCATTGAACACGCTAACTGACCGTATTTATTTCTCTTTTTTAAAAAGAAGATATAATACATACAACTGCTATACACCCTACTGTAAAGCCAATTATAGCCCAACTTCACTAATATCATTTCAGTAGACATAATTTGATTTTGTTGTATCATTATTGCAGCGGACAAAGAACATAATGGAACCACAAACTGCGGAATTTATAAATATAATCAAACTCAAATTTTTACCCACCTAGAAATTTTTCATTCTCTGACTTTTTATTAAATTGAAAATTTTAAATTTAATTTTGCGAGATTTAGACTTTTGACAGCTGATTAATTTTTAAAAATTCCCTTTGTTTAGTCTTCAGTTCTTCGTTGGAAGTTTTGATATCCTTCTCTATGCTGTAACTCTGACAGTTGTTCCCACTTTCACTTCAATCACCTTACTCGAGGCCCCGAGTTGTTGCTTTCTTTGGATTTCACATTCATTCATAGTTTATGCTTGCTCAGACCAACGGATCCTAAGTAACTATGCTATTTACTGCTTTCGGAGATCGCAAAAAAAAAAAAAAATTGGCACACAGTTCCGAATTATGGTGTCTCCTCGAAGTTTGCCTCTCACTTTGTGGAACCTAATACTTACTCATTTTTCTTTTAAAATTTTCCTTTCTTATTTAATCACACATTGTCGTCTTCTCTTCATTATATCAATTCAGTTATTCAATTTAATCAAAATTAAAGCCTCTCATATTTTGGCCATTCTTAGTCGTTTTCAACTTGGAACTCTTTCCCTCATGATCTTGAACCTTTTATTATTAATTGTAATTAATTCTGTTGTCATTTTAATATAAGTTGCAATAATTATTGTTCCTAAGAATCTGAATATGGACCCAAAGTGTACTGCTTTCTTCAGTAAGACATGCTCTTCTTGTTGTATTCATTCTTATAGAAATGTTGAAACTTTTCAACAGAAGATCATTAACCAATGATTTGTCTAGCATTCTATATTTCAACAACATTTCAGAGGCTTTAGTTAGTTCATTGTTAGCAATTTGTACCATCTCTCAAATGCTGACAGGATGTAAACAATATCAGAGACATTTTCCGTAATAGCCTGTTTCATTTTGTGGTCATCGATCGGTTCGGGCGTTCTCCCATCTTCAGGATGCGTTTGTTAGACAGTGTGGTAACACAGTCTTGCACAGAGCAAATTCAGGTTACACACTCAGTGAATTTGCTCTGTGCAAGTCTGTGTTATCACACTGTCTGACAAACGCATCCTGCAGATGGGCGAACGCCCGAAACCGGTCGATGACCACAAAATGATGCAAGCTATCATGGAAAATGCCTCTGATGCTTTCCAGCCCTACGGAATCAACCACCACAACAAATGTAGATAATACTCCCACATATCCAGTGTTGCTAAAATGCTTGGGAAGAATTAAGTTTTTTATTAGAAAATCATATTGCTTTGCACGATCAATCGTTTACCATTATTCCTCTATTAATATCTAATCCATACATTAAATAGCTGGAACTATACTAAAGAGGCGATTTTGATTGGGGGAATGATAAAGGTTTCACATATTCCTCATTGAAGCACTAACAAGGATCGCTAGTAATTCTAGCTTCCCCTACTAGCTTGGAGGGTCATCACCGTTGGGCATTCCGATTTTAGGGATGTTAATCAGACTGGGTTATTTATGCAGGGTTACACTCACCACTTTGCAAATTTTAGGAGGGCTTTGCAAGTGGAATTAATTAAATGAAATTGATAAATAAAAGAATTTATTATTTTCCAGATCATAATAATTACACATATAAAATGTTGATTTAAAAGAGAAACAAAACTGTATGTATTTTTTTTTTAATTACTGATCTTATTATTTATAGTTTCAATTTAAACTAGCTTTTTAATAGAAATTGTTTTTTCTTTAATTTATTATAGTATCGTACTGTTATTTTATGAAAGTTTTCAAACTAGTTAACAAAGTAACTTAGTAAGAAAGTTTTAGTTTAGTGTAACATATAATAGAAGTCGGTGACTGTCATGATATTAGTTAGTAGTAGTTTGGAAACTTTTGCACCAGTTATAACCATCCTGATAACGTCAACTGACCTAAATTATATTTGTCGTTTCATTCTGTTAAATATTTTAAAATAAATAAATTAATAATTGGTGTAATTTTTGATTGCTATTTTACTTTTGTTTTGTATTCTTTTTTTTGTACTTTCTGTTTAGCCGTTGAGATAAATTGAGTAAATTTATGCCAAGTTATAGGTATATTAATTAATTCTTGTCGAAGTGTTCCTGCTTAGTTTTGACTGAAACGTCTGTTATTGACAGTCAATCTTTTACGAGAATATGTTGGAGCAAGATTACAAGTATTCAAGGCTTTTTGAGACTAAAATCCAAAATTTATAATAAAAAACAATTAATTGCTTCAATTTTACCCTGTTTTAGCACTTTTTTTTTCTGTTAAATTGCAAAGTTAAATTATGTGTGGCCGCTCTCAAAGAAATAGTTACGATCAAAAATTTTTATAAGATAGAAAAAAACACACACACGACTTTTTAAAATTTTATAAAATGAAAAATTTTAAACTAGAAATAATTATTGTTATTTTGTTGCCGTAACAAAGAATATTGATGTAAAAAGATAAGTAGTTCAAATACATGGAAGTTATATGGGTTATCGATAAATTTCCAAAAAAATGTTTATTGATATTATGTTTACTTTCTCTTACTCTTCCCACCTTAAAGAGGAAGTGTTTGTAATCGTGACAAATTTCCGGTATCGAGTTTTTCACCGGAAATACACGTTTTTAGATTCCCTGAATCTAAATAAGAGAAAGTAAAATGTGGTTTATAGAAAAAATTCTTATATGTGTAGTGTGTGAGTGTATGTGAACAGCGTAGCTATAAAAAACGAAAAATCGCAGAAAGTTCAAACTTGATATTCTGTTTAGGTATCACCATGTGATCCGACGACAATAAGTTATGTGTCAAAATTCCTTAACCTAAAGTACCATTTTACTGAATGTTTGCGATTTTCTTTAAACTTAACTATATCAACTACATATACAAAGAGCAACAACTTTTATTCGAAACATTTCTTCGGGAAAATTAATTTAAGGGTACTTTTTTGTGGGGAGGAGTGGTGGTAAGTTTTCCTGTAAAATGCTATTATAGTTTATTACACAATTCTATCATATAAATAATCTTAATTAGAACTAAATATCCGATGTATCTGTTAGATGACTGATCGGCCAGGGGGTATCAAAGGAAAACACCAAAAAGTTTTTGAGGTTTTTTTTTTATTAATAACCCGACGTTTCGGCAAACATTGTTTGCCTTCTTCAGGGGCTATCTTAGAATGGAAAAAATTTGTATGTCTTATCACAACATGTTCAATCATGACTCAAAGTTCAATTATGAGTCAAAATTGAACATGTTGTGATAAGACATACAGTCATAATTGAACATGTTGTGATAAGACATACAAAATTTTCCCATTCTGATAGCCACTGAAGAAGGCAAACAATGTTTGCCGAAACGTCGGGTTATTAATAAAAAACAAAAATATTTTGGTGTTTTCCTTTGATACCCCCTGGCCGATCAGCCATCTAACAGATACATCTGATCATTTCTAA
>JAAEAF010012958.1:11587-25355 GCA_011037195.1 Triatoma infestans
TTTTCTCAAAAACGGCTCCAACGATTTTCTTGAAACTTCGTAAATAAACTACGCATACAAAAATGCACAACTTTTATTTATAACATTTCTCAGGGAAAATTCATTTAAGGGCACTTTTAGGGAGGGAGAGGGGTTATGTTTTTCTCTTAAGTGCTATCATAGTTCATTATACAATTCGATCATCCAAACCAAATTAATTAGAAATAAATAGATGGCCAAAATTCTGAGTTCCAAGAAAGTTAGTTAACGGGGAAGTGCGTGTTTACTGATCAGTTTTTCAGTTTTCGAAGAATTTCATTAAATTTGGTACACAAACTATAAAATTTGTCAATTATAATTTTGAGAACTGAAGTAAGAGAAAGTTGTGTGAGTGTTTCACACCAGATTTTTTTTTTTCCTGATTTTAAAATAATATTTTCCTCAATCACATTGGTAGTAAGTTTAACGTCTCTAGCCACTACCAAAAACTCCTATAAAAATACATTTTTTAGGAATAATGTTTGTAATAGAAATGTTAAGAATTTATGTGAAAATATGCCAAGTTTAACGATAATACTTGCGAGGTATTATTGAGAAAATCGCGAAAAACTGAACAAACAAACAAACAAAAAATTTCAGTAAAGTTTGCACGTCCGATTGATTAGACATAAATCTTCGTGTTAGATACGGTTGTGGTATCGCCTATACGTAATATAGCAAGTTTGAGTTGCGATTCAAGCGAATTTTTTTTTTTTTTTTAATGTTTTTGTTCATAAACATACAACACATACATACCATAAAAACACACACACACAAACTGACGAATCGCTAAAAAACATTTTTTTCTGTTCAGGAGACCTCAAAATATATATTATTTCCAGTGAAAACTCAGTTCAGAATATACCTACCTAGTCCTGTCATAAATACCGTGAAAAATAAATGATAAACCTCTCCATTTTGAAATGAATAATACTTTTATTTGGAAACGAACAGTAACATCCTCAAGAATAGTTAAATAAAAAAAATCGAAATGTCCACTGTAATGTAGTTGGTGTGATGTTTTGTAATGCAGTTTGTAGTAGTAGCTTGTGGCGTGAGCGGTTTAGTAAAAGGGCTTATGACTATAAATGTTTAAGAGAGAAGTATCAGAAATAATCAAGAATTCACACTGTTTTTAAAATAGATATATTCTGTAAGTGAATTTAAGTACTTTTCAATATCACAGTAATATGCTTATTGATATACTGAAACTAGACTCTTATTATGTTTCAACTTATGATTGGCACTGATGCTATAAGAGAACGAAGGACAAGTGTTCTGGTTCAGTGTCTAATACAGACTGTTCTTGTTTGAAAGCAAAATATAGACTGTTCTTAAAAGAATGCCTTTTTAAATTGTTAGTTCAAATTTTTTCAAATAATGCTGGTATGTCTGGAGGGAGTATATTGTCTTATCCTAACTGTTACTTGTCGCTTTGTCTCTTCAGTTCCATTGACCTAAAATATAGTAGCTGGCTCTTTCACCTTCACTAAAATACACTGTTTACTAAACTATTTTCCAAAATTCTTATTTTCTTTCATTTCTTACTTCCACAACACCACCTGAATCTGAATGCACGCTTTGTCTCCTAGACAAATCATCGATCGAATTACACGCAGAAAATTACGAGCTGCTGGACACTAAAGAACTGTTTTTAGACTGCCCAGTTTGGAATGTTGTCTGTGACAAGACATACTCTCAACGGGGTGACCATGTACTCTCTTTAGTCCAGTGAATTTTATTAGTATTTGATTCCTTATTCTGAATACTTGATACGAACTCAAAACTTAAGTAAGAGAAAGCAAAAATATATTAAAATAGATCACAACTTTCGCCAGATATTTAACCCGTTCCAGAATTTGCACCAAAACCTATTTCATGCATTTATTTATCCCATTCGTATTTATCTAATTGAATTTTTAATTTAATTTATGTTAATTTTTCTTAAAATCAAAAGCTTTTTTTGTTATAATCCAATTCTAGTTCGACTAATAAGTAATCTGTAAGGAAAAGGAGAAGGGTCCAATAGTGGTATTATATTAATAATAAAAGCTAAACAATAATGAAAAAGATAAATCAAGTAAATTCTCTTTAATAGAACCTTGTGTTTTTCATTAATTTTTTAATTATTTTAACAAAGCAGAACGAACACCCGAGGTTCTTTTTATTTTAAAGTAAAATTACAAACAATTATAGCACTAATAATCTTACAATCAAAGCGAAAAAATTAATTATTTAATCTTCAATTGAATCTATAGAATTTAATTTTTCCTATACAAAGTTATGAAACTAAGAATATGGTGCAATAAATATTATATTTCTAAGAACAAATTATTGATTATTTTTCCTAGTTTTTGATTCTAAATAACTTGACGTTTCGATAGCTTAATGTAGCAATCTTCAGCAGTATTAAAAACAATAATTACACTATAACTTGAGGTTACATGAGCCATCTGGTAACTAATTTACCACCAAACTAACATGAAATGTTAGTTTGGTATATTCAATCCATATAATATTCAATCAGTAAATCAGTACCAATCCAATTAAATTTATGGTTTGTTAGTTTAATGGTAAATAAGTTAACCAGATACTACTGCAGATAGAAATACTAACTATGGGTTATGCCACTACAAATGTAATTACTGTTTTTAGTACTGCTGGAAGATGGATGGCCTCGTTAGGCCGAAACGTCTTTCCTTTCTAATTGTAAGCGGAAGTAATGTGTTGTGATCGTGTAAAATTTTCGATATCAAGTTTTCACCCACCGGAAATAACATTTTGAAGTCCCCTGAGTCAGAAAAAATGAATTTTAGAAATTGGTCTGTGGGGGAGGGGGAGTGGAGGAGGAAGAAGCATAACTCAAAAAAGGAAAAAAAAAATCACTGTAAAGTTCAAACTTGATATTTCGTTTAAGTTCCACTAGGGGACGAGAAGGAACCTGACATTTTGCCCAAAATCGGACAAAAACGGAAATACTACTTTACTGAATGGGTTTTTCTCATTTTAATGGGAATTTCTTGAAAACGGCTGCAATGATTTACTTTAAATTTGTTATATCAGTTACTACACATACAAAGAGCTATAACTTTTATGTAAAATAATTCACCGGAAAAACTTTCACATTTAAGGATGTTTTGGGCGAGAGGCGGGGTTATGCTTACCTATAAAGAGCTATTTTTATATACCTATACGTACGATTCTATATATATATTCCTATTTCCTATTTTTTTTTCAGGCGGGCTTAACGTCCAACTACCAGTTTAGGTGTCACGGACGGAGGCGGAAGCACCTACTTAACTAATAACATTTTTTAAATAAATATAAAATTTAGCAGTTATACGCTGGACTCGAACTGGGGTCCTCCCAGTTACAAGTCCATGCTCATAACCACTACACCAACTGCCGCCCCGATTCTATTTATATGTTCCACAGAATATTAAATCAGGATTTAAACTTGTTGACAAAAATGCGTGTTTGAAAGCTTTACTGAATATTTTGTTCAATTTTCTGCAATTTCTCACAAAAATATCGAAAAATTTCATTAAACTTGGTATTAAAGTTTACTAACCAGTCGATCTACAATTAACGGGGATGAAGTAATAAAAAAATACTTACATATCCAGTGCACTGATACTTCTTCAATAAAAGCAAGTGTAAGAACTATTCTCATTTAATTTTAATTAAATAAACAGAACATCCTACCTACAAAGACTACGACTACTAAAATATTGAAAACTCCAGTAGATCGTGTTTTTAAAAAAAAATCTGGTGTGAAACACTCACAAAACTTTCCCTTATTCCAGTTCTCAAAATTATAATTGACAAATTTTATAGCTAATGTACCAAATTCAATGAAATTCGTCGAAAATGAAAAAAACTGTTCAATAAAAACGTACTTCTGGTTCACTAACTCTTGAAACACGGAATTTTGGCCATCTATTTATTTCTAATTAATTTTCATTGGATGATAGAATTGCATAATCAACTACGATAGCACTTTAGAGGAAAACATAACTCCCCCCCCCCTCTTAAAGTGCCCTTAAATGAATTTTCCCAGAGAAATGTTTTTAATAAAAGTTGTACATCTTTGTATGCGTAGTTTATTAACGATGTTTCAAGAAAATCATCAAAGCCATGATTGAGAAAATTACGAAAATGTGAAAAAAAAAATCATTTAGTAAAGTGGTAACGGTAAACGCACTTCTGGTCATCAGATTTCTTTCAAACTCGGAATTCCTACAACATAATCTAATTGTAATTAACATTATTTAGATGACACAATTGTTTAATAAAAACTGAAATAACACTTTAGAGGAAACCGTAACCCCACCCCTCCCCCAAAAGTACCCTTAAATGCATTTTTCCTGAGAAATGTTTCAAATAAAAGTTGTAGTTCTTTGTATGTTTAGTTGATGTAGCTAGTTTCAAGAAAATCGTTGGAGCCATTTTTGAGAAAATCGCAAAAAAGTAAAAAAAAAAAAAAAAAAAAAAAAACTAGTAAAGTGTTACTTCCGGTTGAGGAATTTTGACGTATAACGTACTGTCAGATCCCATGGTGATACCTAAACGGAATATTAAGTTTGAACATTCTACGGTTTTTACACAGACCATTTGCTAAAATCCACTTTTTTCGACTCAGGGGACCTCCAAACGGATATTTCCGGTGAAAACTTGATATCGAAAATTTGACACGATTACAATACTTCTTCTTACTAAGAGAAAATAAAAAATAAAACCGTTAGAAATATTTTAAAAACATACTATGCAAGTATATCATCATCGTTAATTAAACTCGTAAAAAGAACAAAATTAAGCAAAAGGATAAGCTAGTGTGGGGGAGAACTTGGAATAGGAAACGGAATAAGTTATTTATGAAAGAGCGTATAAGCAGACTACTCTTTTACAAATTAACATTATATTTGGGTAAATGCGACTTGGAAAGTACGTATAATATAAAGTTATGAGCAGTTCAAATCCGAAGGGAATCTTAAATCTGTATAGTGACCCCAACTTTTTAACAAGCATGTACACACGACTGGATCCAATTTATATATGAAACCATGGTATCAAGTTAGAATAGACTTATATTTTATAGATTTATAGTTATATACTATAGCAATAGATTTATAGTTTTTTATTTCCTCTTACATAAATAATAAGTAAGAGGATGTATTGCGATCCTGCCAGATTTTCGAAATTAAGTTTTCACCGGAAATATACGTTTTGAAGGCACCTGAGTCGTTAAAAAGTGGTTTTTAGAAAATGGTCTGTATGTGCGTGTGAAAAGAATAACTCAAATATGAAAATTTGCAGTAAGTTCAAACTTGGTATTCCGTTTAGGTTCTACCACCGCATCAGAAACGAAGATTTCCGGCCATAATCCATAACCGGAAGAACCCACTTTACTGAATAGGTTTTTCAGTTTTTTTCCTGTGATTTTTCTCCTAAAAATGCCGAACAGAAATTAACGAACGACAAAATATGAAAACCGTACTTCATGTAAATTAATTACATGCGTTATAGGTTATGTTATGTTTATATGCAATTTTTATAGCATTTTTGTTAATCATAATACTGATAATTGCATAAGTTAATACACAATTCAACAAATATATAATACATATGTTACACATGATGGCGAACTTTTTTTTTTGATAAGTAATTCAAAATTGAATTTTATTTTTTAATTTTTTAATCCCAGTGTAAGCCAATTCTTATTTGCATAATTCTATTCATAATAATATTATTTTATTTAGATTAAAAAAACAATACTTTAATACGAGGCTGAGTCAACTTTAAACCGGACTTTTTTTGTATATATTTATTTATGATAAGAAATTACAAAAAACATATTTAATATTATCCAACATAGTCTCCTTTACACTCTACACATTTTTCCCAGCGTTTTGGAAGCTTGGAGATCCCTTCTTCAAAAGAAGTTTTGAGGTAGACTCATCAGCCAATTGAGCACGAAATTTTCGACAGGTTGATCGTTTTCAAACCGTTTTCCTCTCCCAGTGCTTCTTTCAAGGGCCCAAACAAGGAGTAGTCACAGGGAGATAATAAATCTCGACTGTAGGGAGGGTGTTCAAGGGTTTTCCAATGCAGTTCCACCAATTTGTTCTTTGTCAAAGTTGCCGTGTGAGGCCTGGCGTTGTCATAAAGGAGGATGACATCTCTGATTGGAATACCCCGTTTTGTAGGCGGATTTCGCTGACTCCAACAGCTGGCAGAAGTAGGCGGAATTCACTGTGCGTCGATCGTGTAGGAAGTCAACGAGTAAAACTCCCCTCCAGTCCCCCCCCAAAAAAAAACAGTCGCGACCACTTTTCCGGCAGAGAGACGGGTTTTTGCCTTCACAAAGAATGCTTCATCTTTTTTTTCGCCACTCCTTACTCGCCATTTTTTTATTCCAGCGTGTAGTGGGTGCACCCACGTCTCATCCACATGTCTCAATGCGGCTCAAAAACAACTCTCCTTCCTGCTGGAATTGATTCAAAGACTTCTTTTTGATATGTAACCTCCGGAACCTATCTAGCACAGATTTTTCTGAAGCCAAGATGCTCTGTGATTATGGTATAAGCACTTCCATGGCTGATTCCTATCTCTGAAACCATTTCATCGATTTTTACGCAGCGGTTACCTTCAATAAGGTTACGTACAGCACGGATGTTGTCATCTGTGACACTTGATCTTGGGCGTCGATCATCACCTTGATTTTCTACACTTTCACGTCCACCTTTAAACTTCTTAGCCCAATTAAACACTTGGGTCAAAGAAGGGGTACCTTCACCAACAAACTGTGCTTATAATCGAGTCAAAATTTCACCTTCGTTAGTTAAAAACTTAACAATAATACGTTGTGCAAACGCGCGATGTAACCTCTTGCTCAGTCATGGTTGTACTGGCGACAGAACAGAGATAAACAATTGGCGATTAAACACAGATAAACAATTGCCAACAGAACAGAGATAAACAATTGGCGATTAAACATAGATAAACAATTGCCGACAGAACAGAGATAAACAAAATCGATCTTGTTTGGGACGGCCTGATGAGGCAATAAGAAGAAGAAGTCCGGTTTATATTTGACTTACCCTCGTAAAATTCTTATCATATGTCAAAGATTCTTATTATTTATTCAAACGGACTTGAAGTCTTAAATTTACTTTATTTTTAAAACATAGATGGTTAGATAATATTTTTCTTTTTTTTGTAGAGAATTTATTTTGTAGTGCTGAACGTTTAGATGATGGACATAATATTTCCCAAGATGGATGGTTAAGGTTTTAAAATTATTTAAATGTTATTTATTAATAACAATCTAGTCTACACTGAATGGATCCTAAATAAAATTGCTCTTATGATATATCATAATATATGACACAACTAAATAATAATATATTCAAGAATATGAATATTATTCAATAAGATAGAAATATGTAAAGCTATATATATATATATATATATATAAAGTCCATGACAAAACAAAATATGTTTTTATTATCTGACCAATGGTGCAAAATAAAACGTCCAACTTGCTAAAAAAGTTCTCCGTGGATCTGTGGAGCGGGTGGAGTGGGGGTGGGGAGGAAGTGGGTTATGATGGTGTGAAAGATTATATCTTGACATAGTCTCACGAATCACTTAATATTCCATTCTGACATATTAAATGTGAAATATACGTGAACTGACAGACAAATCATATTTTCTATTTAGAAAATTATAATTTATAAATGGTCTACCTAAAATCACTAGGAATAAATAAATGATTTGTATAATTGAATTTTTACCTGAATTTTTGTAAAAATAATATAGATCATTCTAATATAAATTGATTTTGCGAAATAATTTTGAGAAACATTAAAACTGTTTATATTATTTACGATTGATTGAACCATTAATCTTTTAAATATAATATTATTTATATAAATCTTGTATGGAATAAGTAATTACACACGACTTTCATTTAATGCAATTTTTATAAATTGCTATAACTAACTGATTTTATTCAATATATAATTCTTATTAAATCATTTTTTTTCCTGGATTTTTTTGTGAGGTGCCCAACAGCTATAGTCCTTTGCACCTGTTTCTAATTTGTAAGGACAAATCCCAGGATTCAGATCCATACATACCCACCAGTCTAACAATTTCTACAGCAAACCCACAATCTAGGTCTAATCATATTCCTCTACTCCTCACTTATAAAATAAATACCTAAACACAAGACACCAGCAAACAACTAAACACATAAATATGTACAGCTAGTTTAAACAACAAATGAAATACATGAACCTCCCTAAGATATTCGAAAGTCTTATTGATATTGCCCTCTCATTGTCTCCTAATACATCTGTAAGATTGGTCGGTAAATTTACTTTCCCCGCGCGTTTACATATTTCGAACATTACAATACGAGGTGTGTAAATTAAAAATGAGACTAATTTTCTAGTGTTCGATCTGGCAACTTTGGAGACGCGGCGCATGCGTGGTAGGGCAAGTAAACATCTGATACACGTCCAGTGCAAATTTGAAAATGCTAGAGTTGTTGCACTGTCCGTAGTGACTTTTGTTTGTGAGCAAGGTTTTTTTCAGTGCGTTTTAAAAATGAGTGACATCAATTACGAGCAACGTTGTGCTATCAGGTTTTGCTTCAGACTTGGGCACAGTGCAACGGAAACGTTTGAAAAACTGTGCCAGGCCTATGGAGACAATGTTTTGTCGAGAGCACAGGTTTTAGGTGGTTTAAGTCGTTTGCAGAAGGAAGGGAATCAATTGAAGACGAGCCTTGCAGCGGAAGGCCTTCATCTTCAAGAACCGACGAAAATGTTGGCAGAATCCGCGATCTCGTGCGTTCAGATCGTCGTTTGACAGTCCGAATGATCGGCGAAGAGTTGAATTTGACTCACACAACCGTTCATCAAATTTTGACTAATGAATTGAGGATGAGAAAAATTTGTACAAAAATGGTTCCGAAATCTTTCACAAGAGCAAAAAGACATCAGAAAGGAAAGCAGCCTTGACTTTTTGGGGGCAAGTGAAGACGATCCCAATTTTTTGGAACGTGTTATTACAGGAGACGAGTCTTGGGTGTTTGAGTATGACCCAGAAACTAAGCGTCAGAGCATGCAGTGGCACACTTCAACCTCTCCAAGGCCAAAAAAAGCAAGAATGAGCAAGTCAAAAATCAAATGCATGCTGATTTGCTTTTTTTGATAGCCAAGGAATCGTTCACAAAGAATTTGTGCCTCAATGCCAAATGGTAAACCAACATTTTTACCGAGAAGTTCTTGGAGACTTCGAAAAAGAATCATGCGTGTGAGACCAAACATCAAAAACAAGTGGGTGTTGCATCACGACAATGCTCCGTGTCACACCGCGATTTCTATTAATGAGTATTTGGCCAGTAATAACATTCCTGTGGCTCCTCAGCCTCCTTATTCACCCGACTTGAGTCCATGTGACTTTTTTTTGTTCCCCAAATTGAAAAATCACCTCAAGGGACGTCATTTTTGAACATTGGAGAATATTCAAACAGCCGTAACCGACCAACTGAAGTCTATTCCAGTATCCGTGTTCCAGCACTGCTATGACGAATGGCAGAATCGTCTTCAGCGTTGTGTCGCTTCCCAAGGTAGTTACTTTGAAGGGGACAATGTTGAATTGTAATTTTATTTGAATAAAAAAAAGATAAAAAAATCAGTCTCATTACTTAATTTACACACCTCGTAGGATATGCGGGATCGTTAATGTCGTATTGCAAGGCGCTGCATACCGGCTGAGGTTCTCTTCGCAATATGTGGCTGTGTGTCAACATGGTGTGACAAGAGTCTCATTCTCGCTAGGACAACTTCTTCTCGCTTTGAGACTCTCGATTTGAGGTTGACCATTTCTTTGTGGTGCCCTTGATATTCCTTAGTTTATTTGACAGCTGCACTGATTGCCATTCCTTTTCCCAGTTGGAAAGATTTTGTTTTTTTTTAGAAAAGCTTTCCAATCGACTCTAAGGACACGTTCGTCTCTACAAGTCATTGATGCCGCTTCTTTAGCAGCTTTATCGGCAGTTTCGTTATCTCTTATTCCCACATGACCGGGAATTCAAATAAAAGAGATTTCTTTATTTTTTCGTAGGCATAGTTCTAAAGAGCGAATGTATGCACTGAATTAATTAACTATCTCGGAGTCACGATAGCCTATCATCTCCAGTGAGCTCCTTGAATCGGAGCAAATAATATATTTCTTAGGTTCATTGTACGAGTAGTTTCGAATATGTTCTAGGGCTTCGTATATAGCGAATAACTCGGCTGTAGATATGTTTGAGATATTGCTTAATGGGAAGTTGTACAGCCTCTCATTCATGACGAAAGCTGCTCCTACTCCATTAATCGCCTTTGACCCGTCAGAATATTTTAATATAATTTATATAATTATATTAATTATTTTAATATAATTAATTTAATAATTAATTATTTTAATATAATTTCTTCTTCTTCTTCTTTGTTGGCGCTACAACCCAATGTGGGTCTCGGCCTCCTTCAACATTGTGCGCCAGTCCTCTCTATTTTGCGCTGCCGATTTCCAATTTCTCACTCCCAACAGGGACCTCGCATCCTCAGCCGCACCATCCACCCATCTCATTTTAGGCCTTGCCTACTCTTCTCTTATCATACAACACCGGTGCCTCTAGCACTTTTTTAGGAATTTCGCCTTCTCCCATTCTGACGACATGGCCAGCCCATCTAAGCCTGCTAATCTTAATAAATTGGACTAAGTTTATCTCATTGTACAGCAGGCTTAACTCCCGATTTGTCCGCAATCTCCAGGATTCTCCCTCTTTTACAGGCCCGAAGATCTTTCTGAGAATCTTTCTCTCAAACCTTAGTAAGCTTTGCTCATCACTTTTGGCAAGTGTCTAGCATTCCGAGGCCTAGGTCAGCACAGGGCGGATAAGTGTCTTGTATATCCTTATCTTGGATATGCGTGAGACGAGCCTACTATTCATATATTTGTATACCCCAAAAAAACACCTATTAGCGGCAACAATTCTTCTTCTTATTTCGGACTGCATGTTATTGTTGCGGTCTACCTGGCTTCCAAAATACACAAATCTATCCACTCCCTCAAAAGTATGCCCTGCTACTGTAATTTGATTGACTAGCTCAGTCTCGGTGCACATATATTTTGTCTTTCTATCGTTTACTATCAGTCCTATATCACGAGCAGCTTTCTCCAGACTTATGAATGCTTCTTTGATCGCACTGAGAGATCTACCTATCAGATCTATATCATCTGCGTACGCAAGTAGTTGAATGCTTTTATTAAAAACAGTGCCTTCAAGCTGGATTTTTGCTCTGCGCACTGCTCCGTCCAGAGCAAAATTGAATAATAGGAGACATGCTAGACCGTCGCCTTGTCGGACTCTTCTTTCAGTATGAAACTGCTAAGAGAGCTGACCCTGTGCACGCACCACACAATGCACATCCTGCAAAGTCATCTTTATGAGTCGTTTAAGTTTAAGGGGCACACCCATCTCAATCAAGCTATCTGAGAACACTATCGTAGGCTGCTTCAAAATAAGAGATGGTGCGTCGGAATTTTATGTTCTCTAGCTTTTCCTAGAATTGTGCGGAGAGAGAAAAATTTGGTCTATTGTTGATTTGTTTTTTCTGAAGCCAGCCTGGCCTGGTAGATTACCAGTATTTAATATAATTTAATATAATTAAATATTTATGTCTTCAGTGGGAGAATCCTATACTTAATAAAACGGACTTTTTTTGAGGAAAGCATATCCCCCACCATCCCCCCAAAACACCCTCTTAAATGAACTTGCTTAAAAAAAAGTTAACAAATTAAAGTAATATATGTCTCTCTAAATGTATAGTTTATGAACCGAATTTTTAATAAAATTCGTCGGTATTTTTATGGAGAAAATCGGAAAATACTGTTTTTCTTCATAACTTAGAATTTTTGGGCAACTTATTTAATTCTAATTAATATTATATAGAGAATCATAAAATAAACCGAAATTGCTCCAAAGTTTAAATAGAATTTTCACCGGGAAAATTTTTTCAAAAAAAAAAATCTGGTGTGAAACACTCAAACAACTTTCTCTTACTCATGTTCTCAAAATGATAATTGACAAATTTTATAGTTAGTGTACCAAATTTAATGAAATTCATCGAAAACTGACAAAAAAAAAACTGTTCAGTAAATGCGCACTTCCGGTTTACTAATATTCCTGAAACTTGGACTTTTGGCCATCTATTTATTTCTAATTAATTCTGTTTGGATGACAGAATTACATTATGAACTATGATAGCACTTTAGAGAAAAACATAATCCCACCCCTCCTCCAAAAGTGCCCTAAAATGAATTTTTCCACAGAAATGATTTGAATGAAAGTTGTACATCTTTCTATATTTAGTTTATATAAGAAGTTTCAAGAAAATCACCAGACATTTTTAAGGAAATCGCGAAAAAATGAAAAAAATCATTTAGTAAAGTGGGTAGTGCAAACGCACTTCCAATTATCAGATTTTTTTTGAAACTCGGAATTTCGATTTTTTTTGAAACTCGGAATTTCAACAACACATTCAATTCTAATTAACATTATTTACATGATGGAATTGTCTAATAAACTGAAATAGCACTTTAGATGAAAACCTAACCCCACCCCGACCCCAGAAGTGCCCTTAAATGAATTTTCCCGGAGAAATGTTAAAAAAAAGAAAAGTTGTAGCTGTTTGTATGTGTAGTTTTCTTCGAAAGGAACTTCCGTATTGTCATACCGAGCAGAGGCGAATGGGGCTGCGACCAACCCCTGTTCGGTAACTCGATCTGGTATACAGATGGATCCAAAACTCCGACTGGGGTCGGAGCTGGGGTCTACGGGGGCAGGCCTAAAGTTAAAATTAAGGCCAGCCTAGGGAAGTACGCCACGGTCTTTCAGGCTGAAGTCGTGGCGTTACAACTCTGCGCTAGGGAGATTATAAGGCAAAGGATAGTGGGTAGAAGAGTGGCCATATACTCCGACAGTCAGGCAGCCCTGAAGGCACTTTCTTCACACCAAATAGTCTCAAGACTGGTGTGGGACTGCCTACTTGCCCTCACCGAGGTGGGTACTCGGAAAAAACTGACACGCGCCTGGGTGCCGGGACATGCGGGGTTCCTGGGCAATGAGAGGGCGGATGCCCTAGCGAGGGAGGGCTCGCAGGATACCTTTATAGGCCCCGAACCCTTCTGCGGCTTGTCCAGGAGCCTCATCCAAACTTCTATCAAGGGGTGGATAGAAGATCAGCATCTGCGTTGGTGGGAGGGACACCAGGACAGAGGCAGGCAAAGCTCTTCATTAAAAGACATTTGCCTAAATTTACCAAAGACCTACTGAGCCAAATCCGAAGGGATATAAGGTTAATTGTGGGTCTACTAACAGGGCATTGTAGGCTGAATAGACACATGCACCACCTACAACTTGCGGATAGTGTGGTATGCCGATTCTGCAAGGTAGAGGAGGAGACCCCTGCGCACATCCTTGTGAGTGCGCCGGCCTGGCGAGGATTAGGTTTCTTCAATTGGGGACAGGCAATCCCGAAGCTGAAAGCTTCATGACGGAGCCGCTCTCAGCTTTGCTAGGATTGATTAGGAGGGCAAGGCTGGGGGCTGTTCTGTAATTTAAGGGGATCCACAATAGACCTCAATTTGTAGGTCGCAGTGGAATGAGGCTCCCCCCCCCGATTCTATTCTA
>JAAEAF010012960.1:0-59747 GCA_011037195.1 Triatoma infestans
GAGAAATATAAAGAGACAGACTGGCTGAGTGATGAGAAGGTACTTGAAGGTTGCTGACTGGTTGTAAACTGGTCGTAAACTGTCCTGAACTATAATGGTAAAAATGTAATTCTCGTGAATACTCAATTTCCTGAAGATACAAACTTAAAAAAAATAAATCTGTGTGTGCAACACTCACACAAATTTCCATCACTTTACAAAGTTATTACTGACAAGTTTACTTCAATGTTATAATTTTCAATATTTTTTTTTGAAGATGTATGATTCACCCACCGCAGAAACTCTCAAAAAGTCAATTTTGTCTTAAAAAGTAACAAACAAAAATGAACTGGTTTTATATGTATAGGTGGGTATCTCATGTTCCATGAAGCCCATTGATGTTTTTATGAAAAACAAAAAATCGCAGACACGAAAATACTGTTTAGTAAAGTCCGTACTTCCGGTGAAACTATATTCCACAAATTCACAATTTTGGCCATAAATTTAAATCCAATTAATATTATGTAGGTGACAAATATGTATAATATGCCCCTCCCTCAAAAACCCCTTTAAATAAATTTATTCAAAAAAATATTATTATAAACACAAAGAGATAGGTCATTGTATTGTAACGTTTTTCCCTCTAAACTAGCTACTGCAACTAGTTTTAAGTGGGTTCGTATAGATAAAATACTCTAAACTTCAATAAAGAAAACACCAATTTATTGTTATACACAATAAATTACAAAATACAACACTTAATAATAATTACTTCACAGTTTAAACCACAAAAGTTCACTTTTTATACACTTTACACAAACGTACACTTCGTTTGTAACTCGAAACTCTTTCAACTCTCTGCGGTCCCACTATTTATACCGGTGGAGAATCTTCTCAATCCTTCCAGAGAGAACTCGAGCGCGTCGCCAGCGCTTCCTAGCGGCCACTAAGAGAACTTGAGGTTTCTACTTCCTCTCCTAGATGGCATCACAATGTAGCCAGTGGTTATTACACTATGTATGGTTAGTATACCAAGTTTTAATGAAACCTGTTGTGCTTCTTGTGGAGAAAGTCGTAAAAAAAACTATTTTCATAAAGTCGTAACTTTCGCGGTCAATCGATTTTCTTCAAACTTGGAATTATGGCAGCAACATTTAATTGCAATTGATATTGTATAGATGATTGAATGTTTATAATAAATTCTGGTATTTTATCCATCGTAGCATGCGTATTTCTTTTATTCCTGACCGGCTTCAGATTGTCATCCATCGTAAGAGCAAATTTATTTAGTTCGTGCAGAGAGTTCACTTCAACGCAATTTTTCTGTTACACTCGACACTGGTTGGTTTGTTAATTGTATGTATGTGCGAGAGGATATATGGTTATGCAACTATGTGTATGTGTTTAATGACAAAATGGAATTACTATAAATTATGATTAGACATTAGAAAATAGTAATGTTTTGAAGGTAAATAGCATGTTTTAAAGGAGACTTTATAACTAAATTTTAATGGTGGTGTTAAGTGTGCTCAGTGTTTTATCAAGTCATTTTTAATAGGGGGGGGGGTGCGCCGGGCCGAATAAGTTGTATGTCAGCGAGCATCCTGTACTAATAAGAATAAATAAAGTTTGAAGAAAGGCAATGCAAAGTTTATGGACAGTCAAAAGTGTGTACAAGTAATAAATAAATGTGAAATACAAGCAGGGTTAATACAAGAAAATATGTAAGTAAATTGATATGTAAGAAGATTATCTTACATATTTTCTTGTATTAACCCTGCTTGTATTTCACACTTATTTATTACTTGTACAAGCTTTTGGTTGTCCATAAACTTTGCATTGCCTTCCTTTAAACTTTATCAGTACAGTATTCTACTGAAATAACTTATCGCCTCCCCTCACTAATAAAAATGACTTGATAAAACACTAAAGATACCTAACAACACTATTAAAATTTAGTTATAAAGTATTCTTCAAAATATGCTATTTATTATACACTATCTTCTAATGTCTAATCGTAATTTATAATAATTCCATTTTGTTATTAAACACACAGACACACACAGACATATAGTAACATAACCTTGTAACCGCTCGCACATACATACAATCAACAAACCAATAAGTGTCGAGTATAACAGAAACACTGCGTTGAAGTGAGCTCTCCGCATGAACTTGTAAATTTACTCTGACGTTGAATGCAAATCGGAAACCGGTCAGTAATAAAAGAAAACTTAAACGGCATTTTGGAGAAAAAAAAAACACCATTCCAACACCCTACCTCTCCACAAAAAATCCCCTCTCAATCGAATTTTCCCGGCAAAAGTTACAAATAATCGTCTGTGAAAAACTCAAACACTCTGTGAAAACAAAGTTTGCTCTGTACAAGTCTGTGGTGTCACACGTCTGAAAAAACGCATCCTGAAGATGGGCGAACGCCCGAAACCGGTCGATGACCACAAAATGAAGCAGGCTATCACGGAAAATGTCTTTGATGCTTTCCAACTCTGCGGAACCAACCATCACAACAACTTTCTAATAACCTTGTTTTTTTGGACTCAGGTGATCTTTAAACGGGTCGGGTATTTCCGGTGGAAACTCGATAGTGAAAATTTAACAAGATCGCAATACTTCCTCTTACTAACGTAAGAGGAAGTAAAAATAAAAGATTGAAATATATATATATAATATATAAAATGTTTGATTTATTTTAGAGAAGATTTACGAAAATATATATATTATTTTATATTGGTTTGGGTTTGAACGTTATGTAAGGGAGGTTAGGGGGAGTAAAAAAGGTTACAACATCCTCGTACATATATATATATATATATATATCAATTCCACATACATCTACGCCCATATAGAATGGGGTTTAGGCCGCCGCCACACAGTGTGGTAGGGTACGTTTGTACGAGAGAGCAATAAACCGTACTTTACACAGAAAATCACAAGTACGTACTATTGTTACTGACATTTACTACTAAATCCTGCAATGCCAGCTAAAAACATCACTTCCTGGAAATATTTCGAAATTAAAAAAAAAAAATAAAACTAGCTAGTGTGAAAGATTCACACACTTGCTGTTACCGTAATTATATTTATTATATATTAATTATATATATAAATTTATTGTAATTGAATTTTCTTTAAGCTTGGATTTTTCATTACTGGGGGGTAATCGAATGCCAGTACCGCAATACACCTAAGCTTTGCGGTCCGCGCCTCCAACCTACCGTAACGCCTTCTTTGGAACGTTGATTCCTAATTCTATTATATTCTAGTAGTGTTTTGTAGAATTTAGATATAAATTTTTTAGGGAAGAGAATAGCTAAGTGGTTAGCGTTCTGGACTCCCACGCGGAGATACCGAGTTCGAGTCCAGCTTTGGTACCCTTAGATTTTTTTTCGTCCTACGAGGCCCGTACAGCTCACTGTCCGGCGTAATGTTGTGTGTAATGAGAGAACACTGTTTGCAGGGCGGCTGTACATTGAGAAGGCTCCTGGCACCAATGACCATAGATGTTGACGCGCCTTCAATTTAAAAATAAATAAATAAATAAATTTTTATAGATTTAACGCATAATGTATCTTGCAATAAATATAGTAAATATCAGATGAAAGTGCACCCCTTTCAAACGATAATGTTCCCAGCTGTTAAAACATATATAATATGAGTAATATTTTATAATTTCAGGTTATTTATAAATTACCGCCATTAAATATCAATATTATTCTACGCAGATGAATATGAAAATATTTTAATAAAAAATATATATACTATATTTTATTAGAAATGGACTGTATACCATGAGTATGCAAAATTGTGGGATTAATGCCATAAATGTTTAAAATCTTTTTATTTATTTATTTAATTTAAAATTATAAATCTATTTTTAAAATAAAGATTCACAATAATTTGCACTGATGTGGGGTGAGATTGAATTAATTTGTTTAAAAATAATAGATTAAAAACAAAACACTTCTAAATATTTAAACTAATGAACATTATTTTTAGGTAATTAATAAATTTATATAAACATTTATTGTTGCTTCAAATTTTTTTTTTTTTATTTATTAAAAGTAAATCTCAATAATACTTTGAAATCTAATATCTTAATATTTAGCAGAGCACTGTCAAAAAAATTTTCAAATAAAAATAATAGGATATATCTATGCAATAAACATATAAATAAGTTTAAAGGAAATCGTTTCATCCATTTTTTCGTGAAAATTACAAAACAAAAAATCAGGTGTGAAACACTCTCACAACTTTCTGTTACTTCAGTTCTCAAAATTATAATTGACAAATTTTATAGTTAGTGTACTAAATTTAATGAAATTCGTCGAAAACTGAAAAAACTGTTCAGTAAAAGCGCACTTCTGGTTTACTAATCTTCTTGAAACTCGGAATTTTGGCGATCTATTTATTTCTAATTAATTTTGTTTGGATCATAGAATTGTATAATCAACTATGACAGTACTATAGAGAAAAACATAACCCCCTCCCCTACCCAAAAGTGCCCTTAAATGAATTTTCCTAGAGAAATGTTTTAAATAAAAGTTCTATATCTTTGTAAGCGTAGTTTATAAAAGAAGTTACAAGAATATCGTCTGAGGCATGTTTGAGAAAATCGGGAAAAAGTGAATAAATCATTTAGTAAATTGGTAAAGTAAACGCACTTCCGGTCACCAAATTTTTTTTCAAACTGGGAATTTCTACAACACATCTAATTATAATTAACATTATTTAGATGATGTGAATTGTCTAATAAACTGCACTTTAATGGAAACCATAACCCCCAAGCCTCCTCCAAAAGTACCCTTAAATGAATTTTCCCAGAGAAATGTTTCAAATAAATTTTGTAGCTCATTATATGTGTAGTTGATGTAGTAAGTTTCAAGAAAATTGTTGCAGCCATTTTTGAGAAAATTGGATCAAAGAAAAAAAAAAACTAGTAAAGTGGTTGAGTAATTTTGATGTATAACGTACTGTCAGATCCCATGGTGATGTCTAAACGGAATATCAAGTTTGAACATTGTACGATTTTTTCATTTTTGAGCTATACTGTTCACATACATACACAGACACACACAGACCATTTGCTAAAAACCACTTTTTTAGACTCAGGGGACCTCGAAACAGATATTTCCGGTGAAAATTCGGTATCGAAAATTTGACACAATTACAATACTTCCTCTCACTAGGGGTAAGAGAAAGTAAAAAAACAAAAAACAAAACTGAAATCTAAACTAAGTAAAGTTGCACTTTTCGATTAATGGGTTTTCTTTGCAGCTTCCTGGAAAATGTGAAGTTTCACACGCCTTTCTCTTACTAGAATTAAATACAGTTACAAAGTTGACGCATTTTCCATTAAAAGGGGCATTTTTTTTCTTTCGGAACTCTAACATAATAATTATAAAAGGGTGCGATTACATGCTGGTGATTACAACACTGCTCAGACAGTTATTTCAATGCAGTCAAGAAGACGGCACTAATAACATTGAACCAACCCAAATAAAATTTTGCAATTTTAACGTCACAAAGTTCGCACAAATAATACCAAAAATCAATTATTTAGGAAAAATGATTCAAATAGAAGTGATAGGTTTATATGACTGTGTAGTCAGCATTTCAAGTCGTTAATTTAAATAGTCGAGAGAATTCCCCCCCCCCCCAACCTACTGTATAAAGTTGCACTTCCGGTTAACCGATTTTCTGCAAATTTGGAATTCTATCAATGCTTCTAATGTATATTAATATTTATAGGTGGTAAAAACTATGCATTGTACAGAAGTGGTACTTTAGAGGAAAGCTTTCCATTACTATTCCCCCTCCCAAAATTTCAATTTTCCCGAGAAAATGTTTGAAATAGAAGTGTTAGTCATTTATGAAATGCAGATATTAAACTAAGTTCAAAGAAAAATCGTTGAAGCCGTTTTTGAGAAAATCGTGAAAAAAAGAAGGAAAATTATTCAGTAGAGTTGTATTTCCGGTTGCTGGATTTTTCTCGAAAGCATCGTGTCAGATGCGTTGATATTACTAAAAACCGAGTTTGCTGCGATTTTTCGTTTTTGAGATATTTTGTTCAAACCCAAACACACACATATACAAAACACGACCATTCAGTAAAAACCATTTTACTTCTTCTTACATGTATAGTAAGAGGAAATAATGAGATCATTCAGATCTTCAAATCTGAGTTTTCACCGGAAATACATGTTTTGATGCGAAAAATGAATACGAAAAAATGTTTTTTAGCGAATAGTCTTTGTGTGTGTGCGTGTGTGTTTGTTTAAACAGAAACTATATATATAAAAATTCAGCATCCGTATGTTTGTGGCCGCAAAACTCGAAAAGTAGTCGATCCTTATGTCCATCCATTCTTATATTGGACTTGAAATTTTTACACAAATTGCATTTCTATATAAGAGTGTTTATATATACTTTTTACTCCGAAGTTCCCACGGAAACGGGAAATTCCGAACGTTTCGCGAGATTGGCAGAAATAGATTAGACTCAGACGCGTTGCGATGGTGGCGCGCTCTCTGAACCTTTTCTCAACTACTTATGAGTACCTCTCACCGCTACTAGTCTCGAAGTACCTCACACCAGTCTCGCGCAGTATTAGTAGACAACGTATTCCAAAGCATTGAAACAAATTATAAAAATCACGCATAGTTAAGCGGAAGATCCATTCTCCCGGCTAAAAATGTCGATGTACTCGATATGAACAACATCACTCTAAACAGTATCGCAGGTGAAACAGTGACACACAAATCCATTGACACTCCGTGATGGACCAAAGTGAAGTTGTGAATTTTCCAACGGAATTTCTTAATTCATTCGATGTTCCCGGATTATCGCCACACATTCTAAATTTGAAGATTGAAATGCCAATTATATTACTCCGAAACATCAATCAGCCAAAGTTATGCAATGGTATACGGCAGTAGTTAAATAATTGACGAATAATCTAATTGAAGCAACAATTCTCATTGGACCTCATAAAGGTGAAGACAAACTACTTCCACAATACCACTCATACCGACAGATATGAGTCGTTCAAGTTCAAACGACTTCCTTTTCCATAGCGTTCGCTATGACTATCAATAAAGCAGAAGGACAATCTTTGCAAGTGTGCGGTTAGAATTAAGAAAATGAATGCTTCAGTGGGCAATTATATGTTGCATGCTCCAGTATCGGAAACCATCTGATCTTTATGTTTATGCAGAAAACGGACAAACAAAAAATGTCGTCCATTCACTAGCTTTACAATAAAAAAAAACTTTCAGTTAAAAAATATTTTCTTTCTTTCCTTTCAGTTTACAGCAGCGCAAAGTAGGGTATTAAATTAAAAGATGTGTTTTCTTGCTGAATCTATGTTAACTATAATACTTCTATTTACTTCCCTAATAATTAAAATGAGACTGAGCCACAGCGAAGCGTGGCCGGGTTTAGCTAGTATATACATAAAAGAAAAGTCCCAGGATAATCAAACTTGATATTCCGTTCAGGTACTACTACCGCATCAGACACGAAGACTTCCGGCAAAATCTATCAACCGGAAGTGCAACTTTACTGAAAGTTTTTTCTCCAGTTTTTCGTGATTTTCTCAAAAACGGCAACAACGATTTTGTTTAAACTTCTTCGTACACTATCTACACACATAAATACCTATTTCTTTTACTTGAAACGTTTTACCGGGAAAATTGATTTTTGGGAGTTCGGGGGGGGGGGGGGGACATTAGGGTAATGCTTTACTCTAAAGTACCCCTTCATTATGTATGGTTTTAACGCCACGTAATATTTAATATAAATAAAAACCATTGAAAGAATTCCAAATTTGAAGAAAATCGGTATACCGGAAAACAGTTACAACGATTTTCTTTGATTGAAAATGAGGTTGGGTCCGCAATGCTGGATAAAAACTGGTATTTTATCCGTCGTAGCATGCATATTGATTTTGTTCCTGACCGGTTTCCGATTTTTATTCATCGTCAGAGCAAATTCATCAAGTTCGTGTAGAGAGTTCACTTCAAACGTAATGTTTCTGTTACACTCGACACTTATTGGTTGTATATATGTGGGAAGGTTATAAAGTTATGTTATTATGTTTGTGTGTTTCATGACAAAGTGGCATTATTATAGTACATTAGAAAATAGTGTATAATAAATAGCGTGTTTTGAAGTATACTTTATAACTAAATTTTAATAGTGTGATGTTAAGTATGCACAGTATTTTATCAAGTCATTTTTATTAGAGGGGGGATAAGTTATTTCAGGAGTAAAATGTACTAATAAAAATAGATAAATTTTAAAGAAAGGCAAGACAAAGTTTATGAACAGTAAAAGCTTGTACAAGTAATAAATACATGTGAAATACACGCAGGGTTAATACAAGAAAATATGTAAGTAAATTGATATGTATGAAGGCAAACTGCAAATTGTAAACTTAACAACACTATTAAAATTTAGTTATAATGTATCCTTCAAAACATGCCATTTATTATACACTATTTTCTAATATCTAATCATAATTTATAATAATGCCACCTTGTCATGAAACACACAAACATAGTAACATAACCTTATAATCTCCCCACATATATACAACCAATAAGTGTGAGTGTAACAGAAACATTGCAATGAATTCTCTACACGAACTTGGTGAAATTTGCTCTGACGATAGATGAAAATCCGAAACCGGTCAGGAACAAAATCAATACGCATCCTACGACGGATAAAATACCAGATGATTTTCTTTAATCTTGTAATGCGTACTGGATAGATAGAAATGTATCACTTTTATTACATTTATTTAAAATATTTTCTCCCCAAAAAAATTATTTTGGATATTGTTGTGCAGAAATTCGTGGCGGTTATTTCAAGTTTTATATGAAGTTGGTACAATGTTTTTTAGAGCGCTCTACTGGGCCAAAATATAATCATCAATTGTCTACCTGCCAAGATACGTAGGTTTATCCTTTTCCCACACCAACTCTATAATATTATGTTAGGACAAATACGTAAAGTATAAGTTTAAATAAAATTTGTCATTTTATATAATTATATTAAGAGGAGTAAGAGAAAGGTCGTACTAGATTTTTTTTCATACTCAGGGGACCTCAAAATACGTATTTCCGGTCAAAAGTCAATTTCGAAAATCTGTCACGTTCATAATACTTCCTCTAAGAAAAATATACACACATTCTTTGTCTAAATACCATTTTCACGTTCTAATGTGCTTTGAAATACACTTCCGGAAACATCCTATTACTTTATCTTATAGCGAGTCAAAGAAAAATAAAAATTTGTATTCAAATCGTCAGGCCTTAAAATTACAATAAGAGGAGCCAGAGGAGTTGTTTAAAGAAAAAAAAAATCTTTATTGCTCTACGTTTCGGGTATCATTGGAGACCTTCTTCAGGGGCTCTGTAAAATTTGTTGGAGAAATTACAGTATTGTAGTTACGAAAAAATGAATAAATTTATTTAAAAAAAAAAAAAAAAATCTGGTGTGAAACACTCACACAACTTTCTCTTACTCCAGTTCTCAAAATTATAATTGACAGCTTTTATAGTTTGTGTACTGAAAAAACCTGTTTAGTAAAAGCGCACTTCCGATTTACTAAATTTCTTAAAACTTGGAATTTTAGCCATCTATTTATTTCTAATTAATTTTGTTTTGGAGATAGAATTGGTCTTAATGCACTATGATACCACGTCTAGAGAAAAAACATAAACCACACCCCCTTCCCCCAAAAGTGCCGTTAAATGAATTTTACAGAGAAACGTTTAAATATATAAGTTGTAGATTTTCCTGTTATTTTATATACGAAGTTTACGGAAATCGTTCGGTCCCATGTTTGAGGAAAATACCGAAAAAGGGAATCATAAATCAATTGGGAAAGTAAACACACTTCCGGTTCTCGATTTTTGTTCAAACTCGGAATTTCAACAACAAGTTATTCTTATTAACATTAATTTAACTGAAGAAATTGTCTAATAAACTGAAATAGCACTTTAGATGAGAACCTAACCCCACCCCTACCCCAGAAGTGCCCTTAAATGCATTTTCCCTGAGAAATGTTTCAAATAAAAGTTGTTGCTGTTTGTTTGTGTGGTTGATATTGCAACTTTAAAGTAAATCGTTGGAGCCATTTTTGAGAAAATCACAAAAAAGTAAAAAGTGCAACTAGTAAAGTGGTACTTCCCGGTTGAGGAATTTTGACAGTTAACGTACTGTTCTAAGCTAAGCTGTTCACATACATACATACATACACACACAGACCATGTGCTAAAAACAACTTTTTTGCACTCAGAGGACCTCAAAAGGGATATTTCCGGTGAAAACTCGATATCGAAAATTTGACACGATCACAATACTTCCTCTTTGTAGAGGAGTAAGAGGAAGTAAAAATTTAAATTAATGAAATATTAATAGAGGAAATCATAAAACTGTCACCTTCTATTTTATAATTTCTTCTATTAATATTTCTTTAATTTAAATTTTTACTTTCTCTTATTTTTGTTATAAATCTATGCACTTTAACTACACTACAATACTATACAATAATGTTATTTTCTCCAATAAATTTTACAGAGCTCTTGAAGAAGGGCACCAATGGTACCCGAAACGTGGAGCAATAAAGAATTCTTTTTTCTTTAAACAACTCCTCTGGCCATTGCCGTACAAACATCTCATTGAAATTAAAACTTGATTTACTTAATGGCACCTAAATTGTTTTTGAATTTGGTGGTTGAATAAAAATTCACAGTTTGAAGAAAATGTATGAATTAGAATTGTAAAATAATTATAAAAATAAGAGAAATTTAGGTGAGTGTTGCGTATTAGATTTTTCTCAAACAAAAAATAAAAAAAATAACGGGACTTAAGTGTGAAAAATTTTGTTCTATATTTAGTTTGATCGTAACATTATCGCAAGATAAAAGAGGTTAATTATCATAATATATGATCAGCTTATGAGTGGGGGGACTAGACAGGGAGCTTTACGATCTCACTACCAATCTTTACCACACACATTTAATTTCTATTTTTAGTTGGATGTTTTTTTTTTCTCTTTCTTTTCTAGAAATAGCAATAAAACTATTGCAACAGTTGGATACAAACTAGAAATCTGTCTCCTCTATCAGCAGAAAATTTATTTTTGTAAACTTTGTAAAATATACACGCGTAGGCAGTGAATGAATGGTGGTTGTTGGAGGGGGTGTCCTAGGTTTTGTAAATATGGTATATTTACCTTCCCAGGTGGGTGTGCAGACTAAATCAGAAATGACACTCAAACTGAATGTCATTACAATCTGTTAAGTCTTTTGTAGGAATAATTATTATCGTAAAAATGGTAAAAAATGTAGGGGTCGAGGGAGGGGAAGGTGTCAAAAATATCTTTATTTAATTTTTGAATTCAGAAACTTTCTTTTTGCAGACATATCTATGTAAAATTAAATGTTTCATAATAGGAAAGGATCACGAAGTTTTTTCACTTATGACACTCACACGACTTTCTCTTACTCCAATTGGTGCAATTTTAATCAACAAATTTCCTTTAAAAATAGCAACTTCACAATGTATAGTTGGGGCTGGCCAATAAAAAAAAATATGGTGTGAAACACTCACACAACTTTCTCTTACACCAGTTTTCAAAATTATAAATGACAAATTTTATAATTTGTGTACCAAATTAATTCAAATACGATGAAAACTGGAAAAACCGTTCAGTAAAAACCCACTTCCGGTTAACTAAATTTCTTGAAACTCAGAATTTTGGTCATCCATGTATTTCTAATTAATTTTGTTTGGATGATAGACTTGTATAATCAATTATGATCGCCCTTAAGAGAAAAACATAGCCCCACCCCTCCCCTAAAAGTGCCATGAAATGAATTTTCCTAGGGAAATGTTTAAAATAAAAGTTGTAGCTCTTTGTATGAGTAGTTAATATATCAAGTTTAAAGAAAATCGTCGTAGCCATTTTTGAGAAAATCGCGAAAAGGTGAAATAAACGGAAAATTAAGTTCCAACTGTCTACGGTGCTTTGTTTTTGAGCTATGCTGTTCACATACATACACACACACAGACCATTTGCTGAAAACCAGTATTTTGGACTCAGGGGACCTCAAAACGGATATATCTGGTGAAAACTCAATATCGAGAATTTGACGCGATTACAATACTTCGGTAAGAACTAGGAGTTAGCGGAAGTAAAAAAGGCTCAAATAAACCAATTGGGACAGAAAAGATCATTTAGTAAAGTGGTAAAGTGCACGCACTTCCGGTTATCTGATTTTTATCACACTTTGAATTTCAACAACATATTTAATTCTAATTAACATTATTTAGATGTTAGAATTGTTTAATAAACTGAAATAGTACTTTAGATGAAAACCTAACCCCACCCTTCCCCCATAAGTGCCCTTAAATGAATTTTCCCAGAGAAATGTTTCAAATAAAAGTTGTAGCTCTTTGTATGTGTAGTTGACATAACAAGTTTGAAGAAAATCGTTGGAGCCATTTTCGAGAAAATTGCAAAAAAGTAAAAAAACCTACAAGTAAAGTGATACTTCCGGTTGAGGAATTTTGACAGGTGTCCCACTGTCAGATGCCATGATGATACCTAGGCGGAATATCAAGTTCCAACTTTTTACGGTTTTTCGTTTTTGAGCTATGCTGTTCACATACATACACACAGACACACACACACACACACACACACAGACCATTTGCTAAAAACACTTTTTTGGACTCCGGGGACCTCAAGACGGATATTTCCGGTGAAAACTCGATATCGAAAATTTGACACGATTACAATACTTCCTATTACTAGGAATAAGAGAAAGTAATAAGAGAAAGTAAAAAAGATGGTAAATATTAAACTTTTAATAAACTGAGCGATTTGTGTGGCACGACCTCTGTTAAAAACCAATAAAGCTTGTGCAGTTTAAATTTAAACCTAACAGCCACAGACTCTCCTCCTGAAAAACCCTGTAATTTTTTTGGGGGGAAAATATTTCAAATTAAAGTGATACGTTTTTTTTATCTGTGCAGCGGAGCCATTACAAGTTTAAAAAAAAAATCTGGTGTGAAACATTCACACAACTTTCTCTTACGCCAGTTTTCAAAATTGAAATTGACAAATTTTAACGTTAGTGTATCACATTTAATGCATCAAAGTTTCAGCCGAAAACTGAAAAACTGTTCAGTAAAAGCGCACTTCCGGGTTACTAGTTTTCTTGAAACTCGGAATTTTGCCCATCTATTTATTTCTAATTAATTTTGTTAGGATGGTAGAATTGTATAATCAATTATGTTAGCACTTTAGAGGGAAACATAACCCCACCCCTCCGCCAAAAGCCCCCGTAAATGACATTATCAGGAGAAATGTTTCAAATAAAAGTTTTTTATACGTGTATAGTAAACATACACGACTTACTTTAAAGAAAATCGTTGAAGCCGTTTTCGAGAAAATAACAGAAAACTGAAAAACACAATCCAGTAAAAACACACTTCCGGTTATCCGATTTTTTTTTCCAAACTCGGAATTTCAACCACATATTTAATTTTAATTATTGTTATTTATACGATAAGAATTATATAGTCCTTAAGTGAAATAGCCCTTAAATGAAATAACCCTTAAATGAATTTTCCCGAATGTTTCAAATAAAAGTTTGTAGGCGCTCTTTGTATGTGTACTTGATATCCTAAGTTTGAAGAAAATCTTCGGAGCTATTTTTGAGAAAATCGCAAAAAAGTAAAAAAAAAAAAAAATAGTAAAGTGGTACTTCCGTAGAGGAATTTTGACAGATGACCGACTGCCAGATCCCATCGTGATACCTAAACGGAATATCAAGTTTGAACTTTCTACGATTTTTCGTTTTTGAGCTATGCTGTTCACATACACGCACATACACACAATACACACGCAGACAATTTTCTAAATACCACTTTTTTGGACTCAAGGGATCTCAAAATGGATATTTCCGGTGAAAACTCGATATCGTAAATTTGACACGATTACAATACTTCCTCTTACTATAGGGGAGTAAGAGAATGTAAAAATCGTTGAAGCCGTTTGAAGAGAAAATTCCAAAAAAAAAACAACTCAAAAACCTATTTTGTAGAATTCCGATTTATCGATTATCTTTGAATTTTGGAATTTTATCAACGCTACTAAAGTATATTAATAGTATGTAGGTGGTAAAAACCATAGATTGTAGTAAAGTGATGATTTAATGGATGGCATAACGCTATTGTTTCCCGAAAAATTCAATTTTATTCCCGGTAAAATTTTGAAAATAAACGTGGCAATATTTATGTAAGGAGATAGTATACAAAGTTCTAAGAAAATCTTTGGAGTCGCCTTGAAAAAAATTGCGAAAAGTTGTACTTATGGAAAGATGAAGTTTGCTCGAAAACCTCGTATCAGATGCGATTGTACTACCTAGGGGATTGTAGATTTTTAGGTTTTATTGACGGGATGGAGACTATTTGGGGATCACGGCAGACTGGAGGTCAGGAGGACACTCTATAAGCATGCTACATCCTCACAAAATTTCTTCTCTTAGTCTAGCGTATTCTCTTCGTTTTTCTGCAAATGCGGTAGACAAATTTTATATATTCGGTATTGCAATATTCGACCAGTAGAAACCTGTTTTGAGCAAAGCTTAAACTTGCCTCTCACCCAAAGTAAAACATTTTTCTGATTATATTGAAATTAATTCTTCTCTTGAATATTATAATAGCAATGGAAAAATTATGAAAACGAAATTCTTCAAATCGAATATAAAATAAAAAAAATCTGGTGTGAAACACTCACACAACTTTCTCTTACTGTAATTTAAGCAGTTATTAATTAATTGACTATTTGTCTTCAAACTTATAGTTTTTACTAGGTGTTTAATTTGTCTACGATGTTATATCAATGGAAGAATGTAAAACTTAGTTAAAACCACTCTTTTGAGAAAAGCTTAAACTTACCCATCAACCTAAACCCACTTAAATAAACTTTCTCGTGAAAAGTTTCAAATAAAAGTGACAGGTCTCTGTAATTATATTTGGTATAACAAATTTAATGAAAAACCATTAGTGTTTTTATGGAGAAAATTGCAGAAAACTTAGAAAAAAAAAATTATTCAGCAAATACTCACATTCCGTCAACCAAAATTTTACCAAACTTCTGCAATATATTTAATTCTAATTAATATTATTTAGATAAAGGAATCGTATAATAAACTTAATTAGCACTTTATAGGTAAACATAACCCCCATCCCAGCCTCAAAAGCCGCCTTAAATGAAATGTTTCCCAAAGAAATGTTTCAAATAAAAGTATTAGCTTTCAATCCTTCTGATAGGAATTTGAAGACTTTTGTCTTTGGTCATTCCTACAGGGTAGGTTGCCTTCTAGGGAAGATTGGTTAACCCTGGGTCCGTCTGGTGTGATTCCTGAGAATTATCTCCGATGCTACATGGACGGTTCCAGGATGGATGGTAGGTCTGGGGCTGCCGTCTATTTTGAGACGGGAGATCATTTGGTAGCGCCTCTTGGTGAGTGGGCCACCGTTTTCCAGGCTGAGGTTTGTGCAATTCTTTGCTGTATTTTGGATGAGAGGGTGCGTAACACTAATTTAAAAGGTGTTTGTATCTGCTCGGACAGCCAGGCTGCGTTGAAGGCGCTTAATTCATGTATCTTCACTTCTAGATTGGTGTTGGAATGTTCTAAAAGACTGGAAGATCTTTCTTCATTAAAGGATGTGCTTCTGGTCTGGGTTCCAGGTCATATGGGAATTTTTGGGAATGAGGAAGGAGGTGGATAGGTTTGCCAAATTAGGTGCCTCTCTCTCTTTCATTGGTCCAGAGCCTGCTGTTCGCCAGACGTGGATGACCTCACAGCACTCATCCTTATGGATGAGTGCAGTGGGTTGTCGGCAGTCTAAAATGCTCATTGGGGGCCCGGACGGAGCTTTGAGTAGCGGGGTCCGATGTCTTTCACGGACCTCCCTCAGACATCTGGTTGGATTCCTCACTGGGCATTGTGGTTTAAGGAGACATCTCTATATAATGGGACTCGTGCCTGACCCCTTTTGTAGAGTTTGTGAGACTGAGGAGGAAAAACCCATGCATCTGATGACGAATTGTTTGGGTTGTGAGGAGATTAGGTTTAGGACCTTCGGCCGGAGTAGGGATATCGGTAGAGGATCTTAAGCTGTGTCCTTTTAAGGTTTTGGTCCGATTTGTTCGGTCTGTGGTGAAACTTAGATGGTTAAAACCTGGGCTTGGATTTTCGTTCTAGTCTCAGTGGTTGTTATTCTTTAGGGGCCCTGGGAGGCTTTGGATAGCGTGGGGTTTGCCCTCCCCTTTTGTGAATAATAATAATAATTAGCTCTCAATATAATATGTGTAATTGATATAACAAGTTTAAAGAAAATCGTTGAAGCCATTTTCTGGAAAATCCCCCCCCCAAAAGTGAAAAATCCATTTAGTAAAATGGGGTACTTTCACGGTTGAAAAATTTTGATACTTATGTAGTGGAAGAAGAAATGCAAAAATAAATAGTTTTGAAAAATATTTTAAATGAAATAATTTTGGCAAAATAAATGTATTTTAGAGTCAGGTACTATAATGTAAGGTCATTGTTGCTAAAGAGACAAAAGCACAGGAATCCGTAAGGAAAAAAAAAACAATGCACTTGGCCAACTGTTTTGTAAGAGAAAATCCCCCATTAGAGAAGGCATACCTTCAAGACAGTCTGCATTCTGCTTTAAAAGGCAGAACACTTGCTTCAGGAATCGCTCTCTTAAACTACCTTTATTCTAGATAAACATCTGATTTATTAAAATACAGTTTGTTGTAGACACCGAAGCAGAACACTTGTTTTTCGCTCTCTTAGCATCAGTGCATATTAATAAGTTTATAATATCATGTAAATAACTTGTAGTTATTATTTCAATAGAATATATTTATTGTTAGCAGTGGTGATTTCTTTCTTATTTCTGATAATTCACTCTCTTAAACACATAAGTATATACAAGCCCTTATACAAAACCGCTCACGCCACAAGCTACCAGCACACCAATTACATTTCACTTACTATCTGACCCCATGGTGATATCTAAACGTAATCTTTAAGTTTGAATTTTCTGTGATTTTTCTTTATTGAGCTAAGCTGTTTACGTACACACAGAAAACCTTTTTCAAAAACCACTTTTTCTGACTCAGTGGAACTAAAAAAAACGTGTATTTCCGGGGAAAAAGTAAGAGAAATTAAAAAAAATACTAATCGAATTCAGAAAGAATAGGATGGTGCAAGCAACAAAAACCGCCTGCACAAAGAGAATGTGACCATTTAAACAAATACAGGTTTAAGAAATAATTAAAAAAAAAAAACTAAAATAGAATATTAACAAAAACTGTACTCACATAATTGAAAGATTTGCTCCCACAAAAATGTGTTAAAAATCAAGCCTCCTAAGGGGGCCCCCTCCCTTTATTTAAGAGGGGGCCCAGGCTTGTTACGCTTCCAGTTTTCTCTTTATCCTAAAAATAAAAATAAAAACATTACCTTTTATAGCACTTTGATAACAGATAATTATTTCATAATTATTTTCATTTATGTTTTGGGAAAATTTCGTAGAAATATTAGCCAGCAGCAACTAAGCAGTGCTGACTATAATGCATAAAAGTGGAAATTGGTGGGGACGGGGATGCGAATGCACAGTGTTTAATAAATAAGTGTCTAGTCGTTAAAGCTATAGTTTTTACAAATGAAAATGTTTGTTACTTAGATGTTATTGAATTTTAAAAGTTCTCAATTGAACAAAGTTTGAAACTTTCCACAGGCGCCAGTTTGCCAATGTAATTGTCCAGTTTTATTACTTTGAAATAAAACTTTCTTTTGATTTCAACTTTATCTGAAATTTAACCGCAAATAAAAAAGAAAAAAGAAAAAGGATAAAATTTTTCTGTTATTGATGTAGTAACTTAGAGTAGCCAATCTCATTAGGGGGGAAAAATGGGCAAGGCATTTTAACAGAGATGAATGTTTTTAGTAGGAGGGGACTATAAAGCCAAAAACCACTGCGATCTGTAAAAGAACCATTGTGGTTCACTTAGGAGTTAATGTTTATATACAGTTTGTAAACTGTAAACTGTGTAATTGTAGGTGAACTAGAGTTTGCTTACGGTTCGTTTAACTTAAATTATTACACATATTAAACTACTACCTCTACAATCCTAGGTATGTGTGAATATTGGAGGTGTCAGAGGATACTACATGGACGTCATGATCTCTAAAGACATGTATAATCCACTGCTCTCTTCCGGCCTTATTGGGAATGATCCAGAAAGCATTTAAGCCTGACACGCGAACAATGATTACTCTAACATCCTAAATGTTCACACAATAACATTGGGCCTGCAGCGGTAGTTTATTGTATGGCAAACATATGGACGACCTAGCAGATGGTTGTAATTCTTAGGCTTTGTGACTACTCCTGCATTTTTTCTACACAACTACCTAGTAACCAATCTGTGTGCGTATTGATCTTGTTTATAATAGAAAATATAGCAGAATAAAAATAAATAAGACAAACAAACTATTGGAAATGTGCCGATTTAAAATGGAACAAAATATAAGCTTTTGACCATTAATTATTAATAATATTAAATTTATTGTACTGGGAAGAAATCTTGATCCTTATTTAAGAACCAGAGATGAAAATCCTGGGTTGTGTTGTAAGCCTTTAGTTGTTTATTGATGTGTAACTAGTATGATTATGTGATTTCATATAATTGTGTCATGTAGATGTGCCATTTTAGCCACCTTCTAGAGCAGAACATAGTGTGGATGAATTTTAAATCTCGATTCACAGGGACGATATTTAGTTAGCAAAATTTAGAAGACAATTTAGTGGGGTACAGTTGAGATTCAACGACTAATGCAATGTCCATTAAGTCGAACTTTCTATCAGTATATACCCGTCGGAATCTTGGACTCTTATATATAAACATCAAAGCAAAATCCTAGCTTCACCTGTAAAACTTAATTTCATTCAAAATATATAGCAAAGGTTGTAAATTAAATTTTACTGCTTTAAAAAAAATGGCTTTTGAATTCTTATTTTTTTAAATTTTTTTTTTTATAAACCTGTAGCTATGAAAGCACGTTAATTTGACATTATTTCAGAATAAGAGCGTTCGTAGAATTTAAAAAGCTTTAATGTTAGTTTTTAATCAGCTATACAACTTAATTATAAATATGTAAACTGTTTGAGTTTTGAGGGCCAGCAGCGGACAGCTACACGATGTTGGAGGCCCCATTACTTTGATGTTACGTCGAAAATCCAACATGAAATGGTCAATTTGCAAAGTTGGCTTAAAGCCATTTCCGTTCAACCGCACATTGGCGGCCATTGTGTTGATATAAAAGTTGTTAGAGTGATTAAATTGAGTACGCCAAGATATATCTTAAAGATGTGACTAGTCCAATTAGGAATGTTTAAGCCTATTTAGATTCAACATATTGGAAAAATCCATGGACAAGGGTTCGTTACTTAGTCGGGAGTTTTGTATAGATAGATAGTTGGATAGATTCGGGACAACATTCGGATTTCTAACTGCCACAATCGGCATTACATTCTCATCTGTCAGCAGTCTGATTCAGAGCACTTACCATTGTCAAGGACGTAAGTAAAAAAAAACTCAACGGAACTGCAGACAGTAAATGACAAAATCAGAACACGCAGGATTTTCATAACTTTAAGCTGTTTTATTAGAAACTTCTTTGCAAAAAGTCAGATTGGCGCAAAATCGAATAGGATTCCAAAGATCAGAGACATTTTCCGTCGTAGCCTGCTTCATTTTGTGGTCAACGATCAGTTTTGGGCGTTCGCCCATCTTCAGGATGCGTTTGACAGACAGTGTGATAACACATTCTTGCACAGAGCAAATTCAGTTTATACACTCCTACGAGTTCAGTTTATACACTCACACACGAAACCGGTCGATGACCACCAAATTATGCAGTCTACCACGGAAAATATCTCTGATGCTTCTCCAGCTCTGCGGAATCAACCACCACAACAACGATTCCAAAGATATTCAGACCGGGACATTTGGGTTTTGCAAACTTCTTCTACATTACTTTAAAGAATTCAAGGGAATTCTCTTGAAAACTATGAAATGAAGTTAACAAAATTGTTGAACTACGTAAATGAATAATTGATTAATGATTTCGTAGAGGGGGGGGGGGAATTACAAAATATAAAGCCTTAATTAACATTGCAATAAATTAACAAAGTTAATAATCAATTATAATTAAAAAAGGAAAATGAGTCAAGTGAAAAGATTATTTATAGACTAAAGATGTCTAATCAGTTAATTATAGATGAACTCTCTCATTGCACATCGTCATAATAGTTTGTGACCTATTAAAGTGGTAACATCTCTACCAGAACTGCAAGAGTTTAAATATTTTAAAGATTGTAAAATTAAATACACTTTTATTTTGTGCATAATTTTTAAAAGCTTTTTAGTTTACATTATATATTCAATTGGATATTAAAGTTGGTTTATGTGTCTGTTCATAAGTTTTGAGGACTTTATTTTATTTTAACTACAAAAACTAGTGCTGAGTCTTGAAGATATCTGCAATAAAGACAACAACTTACTCTCTTAAAAAAAAGAAAAGTAATAATAATAATAATAATAAACAGATAAATACAAATACAATAAAAAATCTAAAGCACCATTCAGATCTGAATATTCACGATTTCAATTCAACCAATTGTCGATGTTTAAAAAAAAAAAAAAAAAACAATCAAGAGTAGTAAAATTGAAATCCAATTAAGTGTAAATAAACGAACAGAAAAATTATTAAAATTTAATAAAGTAATCTTATATTAAGATAGGAAAAGGTAATTTCATAGGAGGTTTGATTTATTATCGCATCATTGTCAAGGAAAAATTGCAGTTCAAAATTCAATGAGTAATATTATTAATAAGAATAGGAAAGCAGTATTGCGCGGAAAAACCAACACTATCCTTGTAAAATTACATGTTATTGATACGACGAGACTAAAACTTCTGGATTTTGGAAAAAAAAAAATAATGTCACAAGGTTTCTTCCTCTGTCTAGAAATTTAGAAGAAACAACTTCTGATATTTAGGTTATTGTGTTGTTCATTGAAAGATGACCTTTAAGTCTTCAGAAATGTCAAGAAATCAATATTTTTGGCCGGATTAGTTTATATTATGAAAGAATCATAATCAACAGGATTATGAGGTTGTTTTTGAATGCAAGGATCACATTCTTCAAGATTGCGAAACATGCATTTATTCATGAAATATCAGTATTTTTCAGGGCAAAGTTTCAAATTTGGTTTTGTATTTAGGATTTTAAGTGTTGAGAATTATGAGAAAAACCAAAAGTTTTTGGTGTTAAACTTGAGATAACCTCCCCACATATATACACAACCAACAAACCAACAAGTATGAATACAAGAGAAACATTACGTTTGAAGTGAACTCTCTACACGAACTTGGTGAATTTGCTCTGACGCTGGGTGAAAATCCGAAACCCGGTCAGGAACAAAATCAAATCCTACATTTTAAACTTAAGTATTTATAGATGAAAGAGGATTAAGTCTTGCGGATTTTTTTTTTTTCGAGGCACTTTAGGATTTTGTGTAAACCGACATTTTTCTTTATCTGTAATCTTGAATTTTTAGAATTTTTATTGTTAAAAATATTATTTAAACTTCATCAAAGAATGATCCCCAAATATGCGAAAAACCATCAATAATGATGGGTGGCAAAACACGCCAAAAAAAATAAAAAAAGAATATGAAAAGTTCTGTGTGAAGGCACTGAAAAAATTCTACGGCCCTGCACAAATCATGAATTATTGGTGGGAAACGCGATTTTCCAGTAAGCATAACAAAGAAAAAAATAAGTTATCATGATCAGCTTAATGCAACTGGGGGGGGGGGGCCTTTAAGATTGTTATTGTGGTGGTTCCATAGAGCTGGAAACTCATTAGAATATTTCCAGATACGCTGTTTTTTTTTTTTGTGGCATCAAACAGTTTTCGGGCGTTCACCCATCATCCGGAATGTTTTTTTTTTTTTTTTTTTTGTCAAAACAGTGTGATAACATAGTAGACTTACACAGAGCAAATTTAGTTGTTGATACACTGGTTTTAAAACCAGAATGTATTCTTAACCCTAGTTAGGTCTTAACAGAAACAAATTTTGTAAAAACCAGTGTATCAACTAAATTTGCTCTGAGCTGGTTTATGTTATCATACTGTTTTTCACACAAAAACATCCTGAAACCAGGTCGATGATCATAGAAGATTAAAAAGCAGGCTATCATGGAAAATATCTGTGATATTTAAGATTGTACACGCCCATTGAGCATGATTTCAAGAAACTAAGTGCATTTGAGCAAGCTCAAAACTTTCACTGAACGATCATATGTTTTATGAATATGTCTTGCTAATTTTCCCTCCCTCCCTTTGTATATTTAGTTATGGAATTAAATTTTATAACTTTGTAATTGGTTGATAGTACTTTATTTCCCCCTTTCCCCTATTGATTATATAGTTTAAAAAAATTATTTCCGAGAATGCACATAAGTTGGAAAAAAAAAGAAAGATTACGAACGGTTATTTTAAAGGATTTAGAACTGAAGTAGAAGAAGAAGAACTAGAAATCTGAAAGAATGACAGGTTTTTTTTTTTAATCGTTTTTAGGAAAGAATTATCAAAAAGTTTGCCGAAAGATTATAGTTCTTTAATTTAATAAAGGCTTAAAGAAAAACAATTTATCAGATAAATCTTGATCTTGATTGGAAAAATCAAACCATTTTTTTTAGAGACTATATTTTATTTTTCAAGTATTTAAGTAAAAAAAAAAATATATATATATATATATATTAAACCAGAGTAGATCAAGGTTGATAAAAATGTGTATAGTAGAGTATTGTAACCAGGACTAAGATTCACTGGGAATGTTTCACAAAGTTTTTGGCTCGAATGCAAGGCACCTAGCCAGCCAGAGAGCTAAAGGTAGAAATATCAACGGCATTACGGGAAATTTCCTTTTATACTTTTTTTCTTTTTTTAAACATAGTTTTATTTCAATAAATATTTTTACATTATTATTATTTTTTAAACAAAATAAAAATCCAATAGAAATGACGTGAATTTACAATTTTTTATATTGCATATTGGAAACAAAGTTTCAAAAGAATAGTTATTTCTTGACGTATCGTTTTTTTAATTTTTTTTCTTCTTCTTTGAAAGTTGTGTAAACAATAGTTTAAACTTTAAAGGAAAAAAAAAAAAAACACTTACTTGAAGAAGTGGTGAACACTGAACCAACGTTATATTCCAAAGTGCACACGCTTCTTCTACAGTCCTGAAAGGGAGTGCGCCCCGGCTAGGAGGTTCAGACTGTCCTCCCCTCCACTAAAAGATCTCAGGGTGTCTCGCATACAGACGGAAGGAACTTTGCCAGCCCAAATACGTATTCACACAGATATATACAAATACACAGAATACTTACACACACACACATACACACACACACCTTAGCAAAAAGTTTTTTTTTTTTCTTCTTGTTTTTTTGCCCACCTTCCTTTGACAATTCTAGAAGGTACCCAGGTGGGGAAAAAAAAAAAAATCTTAGTGTAGAAAGAAGATGAAATATATATAACATCAGGTGTTAAAAAAATCATGATCAATATATACATAATATACAAACATTTTAAAAAGTGTTACAGTTTCATAAAAAAAGGTGATTAAAATATTTTGTAAATATGGTTCTAGTTCACGGCTACGGTTTTTTTAAAATTATTGTAAGTTGAAAAGTTTAGGCGGCTTTTTACTTTCTCTTACTCCTACTAGTAAGAGGAAGTATTGTAATCGTGTCAAATTTTCGATATCGAGTTTTCACCGGAAATATCCGTTTTGAGGTCCCCTGAGTCCAAAAAAGTGGTTTTTAGCAATGGTCTGTGTGTGTGTCTCTATGTATGTATGTATGTATGTATGTGAACAGCATAGCTCAAAAACGAAAAATCGTAGAAAGTTGAAACTTGATATTCCATTTAGGGGTCACCATGGGATCTGACTATACGTTATCTGACAAAATTCCTTCGGAAGTACCACCACTTTAGTAGTTGGATTTTTTACTTTTTTGCAATTTTCTCAAAAATGGCTCCAACGATTTTCTTTAAACATCGCACATCAACCAACATACAAAGAGCTACAACTTTTATTTGAAACATTTCTCCAGGGAAAATGCATTTAAGGGCACTTTTGGGGGAGGGGTGGGGTTAGTTTTCATCTAAAGTGCTATTTCAGTTTATTAGACAATTCTGTCATCTAAATAATGTTGAATTAGAATTAAATATGTTGTTGAAATTCCGAGTTTGAAAAAAATCGGATAACCGGAAGTGCGCTTACTTTACCACTTTACTAAATGATTTATTCTCTTTTTCGCAATTTTCTCAAAAATGGCTCCGACGATTTTCTTGAAACTTCGTATATAAACTAAACATGCAATGATCTACAACTTTTAATTTGAAACATTTCTCTGGGAAAATTTATTTAAGGGCACTTTTAGGGAGAGGTGGGGTTATTTTTCTTTAAAGTGCTATCACAGTTGATTATACAATTGTATCATCCAAACAAAATTAATTAGAAATAAATACATGGCCAAAATTTCGAGTTTTAAGAAAATTAGTAAACCGGAAGTGCGCTTTTACTGAACAGTTTTTTCAGTTTTCGACGATCTCATTAAATTTGATACACAAACTATAAAAGCTGTTAGTTATAATTTGGAGAAATGGAGTAAGAAAAGTTGTGTGAGTGTTTTACACCAGTTTTTTTTTTTAAATTAAAACGAAAAATTATCTTTATTTTAAAATTAAACTGTTTTGACAGTAATAATTAATAATATGTGGCTTTTTTTGTAGGATTTGTGTTTGACAACTGCATTTGCAATTAAATTTCATAATTTTTCAGATATTGTATTACATGCTATGTGCCAAAGATGGTTGTAAACAATTCGATATTTTGCAGACTGTAACTCTTCTACGATCTTTGCAAGGTATCCCCCTCGATAATGAACGTTCCATTTTATTATTATTATTATTTACGCTCAAAAAAATATCTGATGCGAAACTTACTGCCGGTTCACTAATTTTCTTGTAACTCAGAATTTTCGCAACTTATTTATTTCTAATTTAATTTTATTAGAAGGGTAGAATTGCATAATCAACTAAGATAACACTTTAGAGGAAAACATAACCCTCCCTCAACCTCCAACCAACCAACCTCTGCCACCTTAAATGACATTACCCGAAGAAATGTTTCAAATAAAAGTTGTAACCTATTTTCATGTGTAGTTTACATAATTTGTTTAAACAAAATCGTTGGAGAGCGGTTTCAGAGAAAATTGCAAAAAACAAAAAAAAAAAACTTTTCAGTAAAAACGCGCTTCCGTTTATACGATTTTTTTTTTCAAACACGGAATTTCAATAACATATTTAATTCTAATTAATATAATTTAGATGATAGGATTGTGTAATAAACTGAAATAGCACTTTAGAGCACAACCTAGCCCCACCACTTCCTAAAAAGTGCCCTTAACTGAATTTCCCGGGATATGATTTTTTACAATTTCCAGTGCCCCGCCATATAAATAGGACAGAGATCTCTATATTAAAAAAAAAACCGACTGCATCAACATAAATATGACTGTAAAACAAAAAAAAACAAAAACAAATGACATAACATGACTACAGCACTAACTCCAAACATTTCATACAACATAAACATGAATTTGACATGGAAATAAAAACATTAATAAAAAAAGAAATATATTGGGAATGATTCATATTAAAAAAGATATATCAGCTAACATGTTTAGAACCGATACTAACAACCTATCCCTCATTTATAACAGTTTCCTGGAATTTCCTAAATAACATACACAATAATAGGTGGTTTTCCCACCTGCTCTCCTAGCCCTTTATAAACCTTGTCATATCCTTAACACCTCGTATAATGGAATATCACAAGTTAAACGATAGGTTTTCAAAAATTCTTGTTTTTTTCTGTAATAATAGCAATAGTTTAAAAATCAATACTTTTATTTAGTTTATATTTTATATTTTTGTGTATTCATTATTTTTGATATGCAATGTGCAGACCCTGAAGAAGGTAATAAATTTGCCGAAACTTCGGTGAAAATATTTAAACAAGTTTTTTTTTTCTTTTTGTGACCGAACTTCAACAACCATTTTATACTAATTTCGACAATAATTAATATCGCGAACACTTTAATTTCATTTAAAAAAACAAAAAAACCTTACTTTGCCTTCCGACTGTACATGCAGCAATGTTATCCCAACAAAAGTATCAAAACGTAATGCTATTAGGGATAGCAACAATATGTAGGAAATATCGATATCTCCTCCAAAAAAATATCGATATGATGACATCGAAATTTACTATTATTATATTGATTATTATTTAATATAATTGATTTGTAATCATTGTACATTTTTGTATATTTGTATTATACATGACATTCATGATTGCTATTTTTGTGATAATAATAATAATAATAATAATAATAATAATCTCTATTTATCTTCATTTCTACATACACTTTTATGAACAAGACATGTCAATACATTAAACAATCTAATAACAACTTTTTTACAAAGCAAGTCTATGTAAGAAAATTATCCAAATCATATATTACTCAATCCACGACCATAGTTTTTAGTTTAGATTTAAACAATTTCATTGTTGGTGAAGATGAAATTTCATTTTGGAAGTGCATTAAATATTTTCCTTCCCATAAATAAATAAGAAGATGTGAAAAATGAGTGGTTTGCTTGAGGAAAAGGAAAGTGATCACGGTTCCGAGTATTATATTTATGGTTGAAGGTGTTGTAATTATTTCTAATTTTGTAGAACCATGAACAGATGGAAAAGATATAAAGAGCTGGAATCGTGAGGATTTTGTTATTTTTAAAATGCAACCTGCATCTTTCGTTGGGTCTTGCTTTAACCATAGTACGAATAGCTCTTTTTTTGGATGAGGAAAATTCTTGATGTACATGGGCTGTTTCCCCAAAACATTATCCCATAGGAAGCCGTTGATTGGACTTTTCCAAGATATACTAATTTCAAAGTCTCGAGATTGAGGATTAGAGTTAATTTTTTCAAGAGAAATATTATGTTCGAATGTTTAGGAGCCAGTGAACCTATATGTTCTTTCCAGCGCAGATCTACAGAAAATGTGGAGTCCAAGAAATATTTTTGTCGAAGGTGGGAAGATTATGCTGCCACATTCAGTCTTAACTAAAGAAGAGTACTCTTTTCCACCTGGAGCAACTGAGTAGCACAGACCAACCGTCTTTGAATTGATAATTATTAGATAAGTTATAATTTTGTTTAGCTTTACAAGTATTATTGATAATTAAAACTCATTTTTGTAAATACAATTTTTAGTTTATTTTAACTTTACCCTTTACCTAAAAAGTTCCTGTGAAGGCAAAGTAGATGTTGACCCAGCATCGTGATAAAAAGTGGGAAGTACAGTTAGTAGCGCCCTAGTAGTGAAGGCCAGAACTAAACGGCGTGCTCCCCCCCTCAAACCGTCGCCGGGGAAACTTTGACCCTTAATAGGCAGTTGCGCCATAGGTTTTGTTTACCTAAAAAGAAAGTTTAGTCGTTTTAAAATTCCAAAGAAACAAAATTGAGCGTCCCGAATTTGAACACGATATTTCTTGTTCACTTTACTTAAAGCACAACTCTTTTTTTTTTTTTTTCTGATGCCTATATAACATAAACCCACTTCACTTCATTAAGCCCCCGAACAACATCAATGGCTTTTAAGATTTAAAAAGAATATTGCAGAAATTTAAAATTAAATTCAACTATAAATAAAAAAAAAATAAAGAATTATCTATTCATATATAATCTACATGGATATGGTAAGTACATGTTGGTATAATTAATGCAGTGTAAATAACAAAGGTCAGATAAATACCGCATGTTTTTGTTTGCAACCCTCAGTTTACAACCAGCTAGTGAAACGGATAGCCTTTAGTTACATCGTAATATTTTAAGTTTATTCACCTGGGAGCAAAATAAATATAAAAAATTCTAGATATAAAAATAATTGAAGAATTTTTTTTAGTCGGGTTTATTGACATTATTTATGTTACTTTTTTATATTAAAAATGAAACAGCTGTGAGAATGATTATGAATTTTTTATATTGTTTTCTGACCTCCTATCTGTTTTTATAAATTATATATATATTATCTTCATTAAGGCCATATTTTAGTTTAGCGAATTGGCATCAGTTATTTTAGGATGGTTTATTTTAAGGTTACAGTTCGACATAATATAACTGTTTATCTTGTTGGTACAGATCTGATGGAGGGGTGGTGGTAGAAGAATAGCTCAGTATTTCATATTATGGCTCATTTTTGATAATTAGGAAACTAAAAAGAACGGAGGGTATTTGTATGTTGTAATCTTGGTCATAGAGTCCATGAGTAAGTTTTCCAAATGTCATCCAGATGGAAATTTACACAAATGAAATGTGTCCATTTTCAGCTTCGATAAGAATTGTCGGAATCAGAAGATAGTTATTCTATCCTATCAGACCGGCAATAAAGCAATAAATTCAGGTATTATCAGTTTGGAAATAGTATGGGAATAAGTCGGGAAACTTAATTGACCCGGTTGGAAATAATAAAGTTGTAATGGGCAAATACCACTCCCCCCCAATTCACTGCAATTCTCCCTCAAGCTCGACGAGAAGCAAACTAGGAGGAACTGGAAGGCTATGTTCTAGAGAAAGTTTTCAGCCACCTGGATATAAGAGTTTATAATTCTAAACAGAGAAATATTTGTTTTGAATCACCATCAAACCGGCAACGTACTTTCACTCTGGTAGACAATCCGTCATTATCTTCTCATGCTATCATCTTGACCTCTCTCTAAAATAATGTTACAGAGTAAAATCCTTGCAGTGTTTATAATTTTACACTACTCAGTGCTCAGTAAGTCTAAGATTACTTAATCGAAGTATTTCTTTTCCGACCAACCCATCCAAAATATTCCACTACAGAGTCACTGAGATAACCGACACCAATGAGTAACAACGATTTGGTGGGGGCTCGCAGAACTGACACCAGATCAAGACTTTAATAGCCAGCTACATCCATCCGGAAATAATCTGAGGTATATAAAAATCTTTGGAATAAAAATTGTCTTGGTATTTGCTGACAGGTTTTCCCTATCGAGTCATTGTAGATTTAGGGCATATATCGGACTGAGACTGTTCTGTGGAGAGATGGAGGAAACTCCTTGACATCTCCCTATCAGTCATCTCCCAGTATCTATCATCCATCAATCCATTACCCAGTTAGAAACACTCACAATGTTAGAATCTTGTGGAAGATTCATTTTGTACAAATTGCTGCAATAAAGTTGAAGCGTTCTTTCAGATTCCGTGAGAGTTGAGGCAGTATGATCACATACGGTTCTTAAGATTTGAAATGGAGTTATTAGCATATAGAAGCCAGAGATTGAAGTTATTTCTACCCCCAGACCTGGCGTTTATTAATGAAATAGGATTGTTGCGAGATGAAGTGTGAGGAGCCCACGAATTTTCGAGATTAAAGCTTACGGAAAGTAAAATTAATGAATTCGTTTTTTGCGCATCCTAGTTCAGAGACCTTTCAAATATTTCCGCAGACTTTTTTTGGAGGATAGACCTCGTGTATTATATGGATAATTTTTCGGAAATGGTAATTGAATACAAAATAATGGTTTAGAAGATCTCGTAAAGAGATATTTAAACTAATTTAAATTCCAGAGCTGTAAAATTATTCCCGTTTATAGACCACATATTTGCAACGTCAAAAATCCAAATTAAATAAAAACAGCCTACCATAATGGGTTCAAATTAGCTGACACTACCAGAGATTGGATCTGGTGAATTAAAATCTTTCAAAGCTCTTACAGGATTATGCGTCTCAATTACAGTGACAAAAATGTTCAGATAATAAAGAAAATATTGTTTTATACAATCACTGTTTGTAAAATTAATTTAAACTTTAAAGATATGTAGTAAGGAAAAATCCCATTGCCGTCATAATATAAGGCTAATTCTTGGCATACATACTCGATACATATGTAATCATTTGTCATTAAGAGGCTAAAATGAAAAATACACCGACTATATGACCTAAATTTTTTAATATGGAAAACATGGCAACATTAAATTATACATTTCATTATTTATTATCACCATTAGCTTAGTTTTTTTTTTATTAAATATTAAATTTATTTCAATTTTTAAATATTTTTATTTGTAAGATTCATAATAGTTAATGCCTCCCGGATAATTTAATGAGGTAAAATTAATATCAGTTGAGGGAACTTTGGGTTATGGATTCGATTCCAAACAGATTCACAAATGGATTTGTTCCTCAATGTTACATAATTAGTTCTGGCATGAGAATACCGCACGTGTTATTATCGTTATTTTTGTCCTCACGCGTTAGTCTAGTGTCGTAACGCTAGCATCTATGGTGCTCAGAAATCAGAATTCAATATGGCTTATCCCATTTCAATAGTCTGTGGCAGGAATTCGGTTTTTATAGAAAAAGAAGGGCATTAAAAATGGCTACTTTGATTATTCTATTTATATTTTCACAATTTTACTGTAAAGGAAAATATTGTAGAATGTAGAAATTGAGAAAGCCGAGCGAAGAACAATATGGTGAAGCGGTGACTTCTTAATATTTTGCTGATTAGTACTCTTGCTTATTGTGGTGATGGAGCGGGGTGTGAATTAGGATTATATTAAGTTTAGACTTAAATTACAATGCGTTGTTAAAAATGGCTAAAGCAAGAGATAATGTCCAGTTTGACTCTGATGCGGTTTTAGTGAAAGCTCTTTACCAAGGAATCCCAGCTTAAAGAATGAGTCCACTATATCAATCATGTAAAAAACAACCGGAAGTTTTCTATTTTACAGTATCCCAACGGGGGGGGGGGATAAATGGCTGAGAAAGTTTGATCACTTTTGGAAAGCGTCAGGGTTAGCGGAAATATCCGAAGAACTGTAATTAACTTGTAGGAGCAGAGCCGACATTAGGAAGAGCGGGCCTTATGCAACGTTCTGTTCCAGAGAGTCCCCTTGAAAAGATATATTGTAATATGTAGATCTTGGAGAGAAATGATGGAAAAATACAAATCATGATTTTGTAAAATATATTAGTAGAAATATATTTAATATTGATTTATTATTTAGAGCAATCTCAAGCCTAGGTTTTTTCGAAGGTTGGATGAAAACAATAATGAACTGTTAGGAAGGTTAGAATACCTTTAGTACAATAAAAGGGAATTTCCCTTCCTTTCCCTCTTGAATAGAGGGAGGGATTATGTATATGTAGTGCCTCCAATAGGGAGGAGAGAAATTTTTATGTTCAGAAAAAGAGCGTTTATAGTCAAGTGATGTAAGTGCTAAGGCCCAACCTTCAAATTGGAGATTTCATTAATTCGTAAGTTTTAATTTCTCCAAAATGTATCTAATGTAATTTTTAGACAAATGAAATATGTTTATATTTTATCTATTTATTTATTTAAATAATATATAAGTTATTCATCTGTGTAGTTATTATCCCTCCCCAGTTCAGATAACACAGACCTCTCACGAGATCCCTTTAGAGAAGATATAAAATATAAATTTTAATTATTAATTATTAATTAAATTTACCCCCAATAAATAATATTACAATATATATGTTTTATTTAAAAAAAATATCTTCTTAATTTCAAGCGGGCTTAACGTCCACCTACCAAATTAGGTGTCGTGGACGGAGACGGAAGCACGTACTTTACTGTTAACATTTTTGAAATCAATATAAATTTAGCAGTTATACGCGGGACTAGAACTGGTGATACCCCCGGATCTTGATTCATCCCCCTTCCCCCACACGGAGGTGAATTGAATAGACTGTGGTAGGGAGATGCGTTACGCCTTAGGTGTACGTATTGAGTGATGTAGCCGTGGGTGACTGACGTAGTAGTTGGGGCTGGAACATCGGAAGATAAAGTCTTTTACCATTATAAGTTAAGAATTCATTAAGTTTAGAATATGTTACAAGTTTGATGTTTATAAACTGGCCCGTACGAATGCTTCATTCTCATAGTTGTGTCAGATGTAGTCAGCGAGATGCACAGAACATAGTATATCTGCACGGTGTTATGCGGTAGACGCAGAAAATATAGGAATAGTTGACTCTGTAGTTTAGCGTGTGAAATTCAACTATTTACTGCCATTACATCAATCGATGAAGAATACAGATATGAATTATAAAAACTAGAAATAGTTGTAAGTCAAAAGTAACTTACAAATCTTAAAACAAATTAAGTTATAAGAAGTTTTTAAATATGAATATTGTAATTATTATTTAAACTAAATTCTTTCAGAACAATCTGATTTGTTCAGAGTCCTTTGAGGGGGCAGTTTTTCCAGTTTAGCACCCGACAACATCAAGTAAATAAATAAGACCACAAGTGAACAAAAGGGATTGTTTATTACATGCTATTAAATTAAATGGATATAACATATAAAAAAAATAGTGGGCGATATAGGTTTCACAATACGGACCGCCCATCGTCAACCCACAGCTATAAATATAGGTCACGGAAGAACTATTACAGTATGGTTCTCTAAAAGCTTTAAGATTTTTAGTGTTCCCTGCTGGGGGAAATGTTTAGTTTTAATGGCAACACTTTTCGATTTTGATTAGTATTGTTCGACCAGTTAGTAATGTTGAATATAACAACTTGTACATATAGAGCCTTATGTTCTTCAAAGATATTGATGTTATTTTCCCTGGGTAAATTTCTGATTTGTTCATGAATAAATTAAAGGACGGTTGCATAAGTTCAGTATTGGCCTTCTGCATTTAGAGGTTAACTGCTTTGTCGCCTTTGCAGATGATTTAAACAAAGCAATATTTTGTTTTCAATAATCAAAGTAAATAATTCGAATGAGAGACTAGATGAAGCTATCATTTAAAGCTGAATATTTATTTTCCATAGTCCATTCCTTTATTATTACTCATTTTTACGGGGACTTATTATTTAAAGTTCCAAAATTTATTAAGGCATCAAGATTCAGAAAACTCCAAATTTTAGCCACGTACAATAATCGGGAAGAAACACAAAATTATCTCAATCAAAATATTCCTTTCCAAGGAGATTATATCTCAAGAAGAACGAGTGGGGGAAAGACCTCACCTTATGAAGAGGAGAGGTTCCCTCTATTAGACATAAGTGGCAATAAGGCACAATAAGCCTCCCCAATGGCTGCCTGGTCTAAGTTGGAGTCCCCCCCCACTCGGTTTAATCTAATCTAAAACTCTAACAAACCTGTTTGTGTAAGGTTATCCCTAAAAACAAATAAATATAATAATAAAATAAATAAATTCTTAATCTCCTATAGGATATGGTTTCCACTAGTGAATCGTTGCTGTTTAAGTGAAAGGCTGCAATCATGACAATTTTGTGGGAATTGAGATTCTTATCGCAGACTATAGCTCTGTATGTGTTTGTTTGTATTTTCTGGCAGGAAAGTTTCTGTCAGAATATGACTACCGGAAGTACAATTTTGTTTCTTTTTTTCCCCAGTTTTCGCACATTGTTTAAAACGATTCCCAGCATAATGGAGTTGATGAGGAGAGAAATTGGGATTGGTTAATTAGACGAGATATGAAGACACTGTTATAATTTAGCTATAAGTTTACACTGACTGCACTGGACTTGTAATGATTTTATAGAATAAAATGTGAGAGTAGAGATAAGACACAATGCGATGTATATGGTTGAATCTGATAGATAGTAGATAGATATCTAGATCTCTCACTGGCTTATACACAGGTACCCCATGCTAGCCTGCTTAAGAGAGAGAGTACCAGAGAGGGCCTTTTTTTCTCTCGGTCGGGCCTGTGTTTTCTCTCTTGCCGTTACATCAGGATTTTTTTGAAAGTTCGACTACATACTTCACACTTTTAGGCGTATTACTTTTATTTGAAAAATAATTAAAAAAAAAACATTCTAAGTGTTGTGGGGAGGGGGTCTGCAATTTTAATATTTCCTCTTAAGAGCCATTTCGATCTAATTTATGGTTCTTTCTACCATATTGAGTGTTATCAAAGTAACAAATTTAGTTGTCTTCAATGTTTCATTATATATCCGCGCACATATCCCAGGTTCACCGGGAATCCATATTTTTAAATGTGTCACCGACTTTTGATCGTTCTATCTGTCCCGACGCCATTATACGTAGTCTTTCTTTCATTATTTCATGAATGCAGCTACTTGGTCGGAGCCTATCAGAACCAGTTTTATGTGCCTTCATCACGATAGGATAAACGCAAAGAAAGAACTTCAATATTCCTGATAACTGCCTAACCGGCTATTCCGATAGCTTATCGACCTTGAACATCAATCGAATCGAATTTTCCCCCAAAAGAAAAACATTGCCGTCAGGTTCAGAAGATTTTTATTTCCAAAAGAACTGCCTTGGGTTGATTTAGAAGGTCGCCGATAGCTTAGGTGCTCATTTCATTTTGGTATACCATCTTCTTTTAAATGCGGCCTTACTCAACTTCCAGACTGTCTTGGTTGTGATGTGGACAAGGAAGCTTCACGACTTTTGTTGAAGATTGTTACATTTTTCTGCAAAGTATCTTTTTAATTCGTTTTTTTTTTTTTTTTTTTTTAATCGAAACCAGTTAGAGTGCGACCTAGTACTTGTTTGAGTGAGCTGTGACGCCTGTGAACAAAAGAAATTCTTTCCTTTTCAGTGGAACTGCCCATTTTAATATTCGTTCCTGCGATAAGGCTGGCATTCGAGAAGTTGTGACTAGAATCGACAATAAAGTAGACATCCTAGCAGGCCACTATGCCTATATTTGCAGCTACTAAAAGGGTGACTCGCTCTGTGTTCTGCAGAGCGCTAGTAAACGTGTTAATCCGTCAAGAGACACAAATTGTGTTGCAATAAATTCTGGGGATTGCGGAGTGCACAGAAATGAAGAAGCCAGATGTTCCAAATGCTGCCTTATAGCGTTGCTAAGAGATTAATCGCGAGTGTACTCCGCAGTTATTGGAGACCATTGTGGCATTGTTGGAGGGAAGCGATAAGCCTTCTTACCCAGATAGACGAGTGCCATTGTGTTTGCATTACGAGCAGTTTTCACAGCCTGCTTTCGACTCTTGACAGACATCATGATCATGAACAGAAAACTTTGGAGATTCCGAAGTTGAGATGGATTTTGGAGATTCCGAACATCCTTCGCAATTCTAGGAGCTTTGGTTAAAAAAGCCAACATTGTACTGCAAGGAAACATATGGTGAAATTGCTAAAGTGATGATAATGACGATCATCAGTTCAGAATAATCGTTGAAGGATATCAATATCTTTAGTGTAGGAGTATTGTTGTACAGATTTTAATGCGGTCATTCTTCTGGATAATAGATTTTCTCATATTTTGTTATTTCAAGACCCTTTCTTTAAATGATTTGCGTCAACATATTAACAGTCCACTGACTATTTTTCATTGTAAAGTTATTAAATTTTATTCATATTCAACAAACTTTTTTATATTTATTTAAATATTATAACAATAATAATAATAACTAAGTCATATTTCAGTAGAAAGTTTTTGGTAAAGTGGTAGGAAGGAATGAGTTATAAAATGAACGGTTTTGGTTGGGTACAACAGTAGAATAGATCTATTCACTGGTTGGGAGATGAGAACAAGAGAGTGTGGGAATGAACCTAACCAGACAGATATATAAAGTTAACCGCTGGTATAATCTGTTGCAACGGTTGGTTATCTGTGTCTGGAACATAATTTTCTACCATGATAGAATACAAAAGAGCTTCTTCATGCATATTACGGTTGTCTAGTTAAAGATATAAGTTCCACTACCAGCTTTAGCTTTGGAGAATATTTCTCTTCATATTACGCCAAATATCATGGAAAATTTGAAAAAAAATTATCAGTTCATTTATTTCAAGAGAAAATTTTGATACAGCTGACGTAACATCCGGGGGGGGGGCAAAAAAATAAATAAATAAATTTCAGCAATTCATTAATAAATCGTTAAACACATTTATAAAAGATGCTATTCATCGCCAAAAATTAAAAAAAAATTCTGGGTACTAGCCATTTCAATATGAAACATTATTAATAAACTATGATAAACTTGTTATGTGTACTGGGATTAAAAATTTTTACAAGAACTAATTTACCATTTCACACCACTGATTTTATCTTAAATTTACATCATCAGTGATATTTACCGTGATAGTAAATTTTCACCGGCCGGTTTCGGGCGTTCGCCTATCATCAGGATGTCTTGAAAAAACAGTGTGATAACACAGACTTGTACAGAAGCAAAATCAGTATATACTCTGTCTTGGAAAATGTTTTATTATGACCTATTAAGAAGGGGTTAAGAAGGGGATTTTTTATACCTGACTAAGGCCATATGTTGTTTCCATTTTAATAACGCATTTAATTTTGTTTCTTTAAAAATGGAAACATAATAAATGGAAATATGCAACTTAAAGTATATTTTAGAGGCAATTTTCAATATTAGATAATTACATATTCTATCATATTACTTTTAATTGTTATTCTTTGCGTATAGAAAGAATATTTAATTACAAAAGATTACTGCATCAGTTGTTGATTACTATGGAATAATTAATAATCAAATGAAGTGAAACGCCCGAAACCGATCGATGAACACAAAATGAAACAGGCTATCACGGAAAATATCTCTGATAAAAATGAAGTGAAGTGAATGAAGTGATAGTATTGCAAAACAATTAACTTGCTATCTGACGCTAAGATCATGATGAAGTCAGAAGATCATCCTGATGGTTTGCAATTAAGTTATAAGATTGTGCTGAAGGTTTACAATGAAGTCAGACACATTATCATGGTGGTTTTACAATGATGTCACAAAGATTGTCATGATGGTTTTACAATGAAGTCACAAAGATTGCCCTGATGGTTTTACAATGAAGTCACAAGATTGTCCTGAAGGTTTACAATGAAGTCACACAGATTGCCCTGAAGGTTTACAATGAAGTCACGCACATTGTCATGATGGTTTTACAATGAGTCACAAAGATTGTCCTCATGGTTTTACAATGAACTCACACAAGTTGTCCTGATGGTTTACTATGAAGTTACAAGATTGTCCTGAAGGTTACAATGAGGTCACACAGATTGTCATGATGGTTTTACAATGAAGTCATACAGATTGTCCTGATGGTTTACACTGAAGTCATTAAGATTGTTCTGATGGTTGACAATGAAGTCGTACAAGTTGTCCTGATGGTTTACAATGAAGTCACCCAGATAGCAAGGACCGAGAAAGCCATTTCGATCCAACATCCAGATCGAAAAGCGACAGTTTCCATCGACAAACTAATGCCTGCCTTCCACTGGGTCCCCAACGGCCTATCAGCAATATCAGAGAAGCCCAACACTACCGTAAGTGCAGCTACGCTAACGTATCGCACAAGAAGCGGAAGCACCAGCGAACACACCGTCCGTTTCCTCACAGAATGACCGGCGCGTTGGGGGTCTTGTGGCGCCATTTGTTAGTGGTCAATAGGTAACACTACCTCAACTACTAGGCGCCTTCGGGATGTAACCGCTTGTTTGGGCTTCAACTGCACGGGTGATATATACTCAAGAGGACCCAGCGACGGTACCAGCTGAACCCGCCCGAAATCAAGGAAAACCACAAATCGAAACATGCTCCTTCCCGATGGTGACAGAATAAAGACATTGAGCTACAGACACAGTTCCATCTAGTAGTTATCTAGTCAAGAATATTATGTGTATTCGCTAGTAGTTAGTAATAAAAGTGTTTTTTACACGATTAGTGTTTGTGTTTGTGATACAGTTTACCCGACTGTTTCCAGTTTACATTGTAATCATCCAGATTGTCCTGATGGTTTTACAATGAAGTCACAGAAATTGTACTGATGGTTAACTTGGAATTTTTATTCTGAAAATCAATCTAATCTATACCTAGGTTAACCTAACCTAATCATTTCCCGCTACCAAAATTATATGTGACATTAAAACCATCTACCTATACTTTTAGTAATAATTCCAAGTGTGAAGTAAATGAGTTACACATTTGAGTCAAATTTGTGAAATTGAGTTTTCACCGGAAATACATGTTTTAATGACCGCCCCCCTTCCCGAGTGCAAAAAAACTTGTTTTTAAGGAATGGCCTTTATGTGTGTGTGTGCGTGTTTTTTTTGTGCAATTATCAGCATGCTCCAGGTATAATATTACATGTTAAAGCTTACAAATTACTATTTTTAAAATGCTATGAATTATATACGGCGAAAATAAAATACTTTTAGCAGATGACTTATGCAACTTTATAATAATTTATCGAAATCAATTGTATTCACATAATTGAGAAATATATGTCACAGGGTAGTATTCAGTGGTTCTGATTTTGGAGGGGGCCAGTTAACACTTCTCTATACAACTTTTTGCATGAAAGAAGCCCTTTCTTTCTCAAACAAAGCACATTCAAAAAGTAGATGATGCCAGGCTGAAACTTTGACAGGAAGAGGAATCATATACGCATGATGAATCCGAGATTTGTGTATGTGAGTGTATGTGTAATGAATGAAATATCTCAAAAATGAAAAGTCACTTCATTGTAAACGAGCATCAAAGAAGCTTAAACTTGGTAATCCACCGTATCTGACACAAAGGTTTCGCGTAAAAAATTTATCAGATTCGGATAGGAGGGAAGGGAATAGCTAAGTGGTTAGCGTATTGGACTCCCACGTGGAGGACCCGGATTCGAGTCCAGCTGTGCTACCCTTAGATTTTTTTTTCTTCCTAGGAGCCTCTACGGCTCCAGTTTATATGTTTCTGCTCCCTTTATAATATTAGAACAAAACTGGTCAATTGGAAGTGCGACTTTACGCAATAGGTTTTTCAGTATTTTTTTGTGATTTTTCACGAAAACGTCTGTAACGATTTCCGTTAAATTTAAAATGCCGATTGCCCACAGATTTAGATCTAACACTTTTATTTGAAACAGTTTTCCGGAAAAACTAATTTTATGTTGAAGAAACCGACTTTTATAGAATATTTTTAATTAATTTTATAAAAGGTGTACAAAAACAAATACAAATTCGATTAAAAGTGACTTTCATTCTTAATTTTTAATTTAAAATGATTCAAAAATTCAGAAAAACTAATGAATAAATGGAACATATTTTAAAATTAAACCATTCACTTATATTTATATTAAACGCCCATGCCTAAAATTAAATATATTTACACATAGTCATGGCAAATCTAATATGGTTGCAATAATTATGTATAATTCTAATTCAATATTTAAATAAAAATGCCTCACCCGAAACAGTTTTACTGAATCAAAACAGTTATATCACTGTAGTATTTCATCACAGTTTAATTTTAGACTGGGGAAAATTGATTCTAGAATTAGATTATTTTGTCAAGTTCTATAAACGAAAGAAAATTTTTCTGTATTTTTTATGTAAATAGAGAAAAACAGTTTTATTTATTTTAATAAATAAAGAAAAAAAAAAAAATTAGGTGTGAAACACTCACACAACTTTCTCTTACTTCAGTTCTCAAAATTATAATTGACAAATTTTAAAGTTAGTCTGAAAAAAATGTTCAGTAAAAGCCCACTTCCGGTTTACTAATTTCCTTGAAATTTGAAATTTTGGCGATCTTTTTATTTTTAATTAATTTTTTTTTTGGATAATAGAATTGTATAATCAACTAAGATAGCACTTTAAAGAAAAACATAACCCCCATTCCTTCCCTAAAAGCCCCTTTAAATGACTTCACCAGGAGAAATGTTTCAAATAGAAGTTATAGCTCTTTATATGTGTAGTTCACATACATAGTTTAAAGAAAATAGTTGGATCTGTATTCAAGAAAATATTGAAAATTGAAAAGTACATTTTAGGAAATACGCACTTTTGGTCATCCAATTTTTTTCAAACTCGGTATTTCAACAACACATTTAATTCTAATTGATATTATTTAGATGAAAGAATTGTATAATGAACTGAAATAGCACTTTAGAGGAAAACCTAACTCCACCACTCCCCCCTCAAAAACACCTTTAAATGAATTTTTCCGGAGAAATATTTCAAATAAAAGTTGTAGCTCTTTGTATGTGTAGTTGATATTCCAAGTTTGAAGAAAATCGTCGGAGCCATTTTTGAGAAAATTGCAAAAATGTGAAAAAAATTACCTAGTAAAGTGGTACTTCCGGTTGAGGAATTTTGACAGATAACATAGTGTCAGATCCCATGGTGTTACCTAAACGGAATATCATGTTTCAACTTTCTACGGTTTTTCGTTTTTGAGCTATGCTGTTCACATACATACACACAGGATATTTTCATTCACTAAAAACCAATTTTTGCATTCAGAGAACCTCAAAACGGATATTTCCGGTGAAAACTCGTTATTGAAAATTTGACACGATTACAATACTTCCTCTTACTAGGAGTATGAGAAAGTAAAACTACAATTTGAGGAGGTTTATCGTAGTTTTCAGTGACACAGATATTGCAAAAAAATATGAGAATGAGGGAAAATCTAGGAATGAGGGGACATATTATTTTAATTGGTCTAGTTAAATTTCTGGAACATTAATTTAAATATTGTTAAGGAAGATCAGTAAAGGGAATAATCAGATGTTACTTTTTTGTATGAAGAGATATTGATGGCAAATAACTCCTCCTTTTTCAACTACTTTTTTTTTTTATATACTAAAAACAGAAACGTTTCGACTTATAGAGGTCATCTTCAGACTACAAATATGGAGAATAAGTATTATATTACAACAGCATGCTTTCATATTGATTGATATAAATTATGGCTATTATTTTAACGGGGGTATTAGTTCATCATTCTCGCCTCGCCTGTTTTACTTTTGCAGTTATTCAAGGCGAGGTCTTAGAAGGAGAGCAAGAAGTTATGAAAAGATGGACTGAGCATTTCTCGGAATTGCTAAATGTGCAACAAAGTAGTGATACGGATGAGGAGGAAGAGGAAAATGTTATCTATTACCCACAACCACTTGTTGAAAGCCCTGGCAGAGATGAGGTAGACTTGGCTATAAAAAATTTGAAAAATTGTAAAGCTCCCGGAGAAGATAGAATAGTTGCGGAATTAATAAAATGCTGTAGTAGTAGACTGAAGGATATTATCTATGATTTGATTTGTGATGTGTGGAACCAAGAGGTGATGCCGAAAGATTGGACAGTTGGATTGATATGCCCAATCTTTAAAAAGGGTAGTAAAGATCAATGTTCAAATTACAGAGGTATTACATTGCTAGGAGTCTTATATAAACTGTTGTCTTACATAATCCTCAGAAAGCTTACTAAGTACAAGGAAGAGATATTAGGGGATTATCAATGTGGATTTAGGGTTGGCAGAGGTACTTTAGACCAAATATTTGTGCTCCGACAAGCGATGGAAAAAGCATATGAATACGATATTGACCTCCACATCTTATTTATTGATTATAAGCTGGCATTCGACAGTATTAACAGGTCTGTCCTGTTGAGAATCTTACAGAAGAATGGAATTCTTTCATATTGATTGATATAAATTATGGCTATTATTTTAACTGGGGTATTAGTTCATCATTCTATCATCAATTGTTGTTGAATGTGTGATAGAAGTAAGAAGTAGGAGAATGAATTAGAAATTTTAAATTTTAATTTAAAATATCATTTTAGAGGAAAAACTGAGGACAATTGGTTGGTTAAAGGAACTAGGTACCGTCAGTGACAAACAAAAGACTAGGTCAAATATGAATTGTAACTTGTATGTTGTAATGTCCTTTTACTCATCGTTATATACTGTGTTCTCACTAGGTTCCTTTAAAAATAAAACTAATAATATCAGTGACCAAAAAATGCGATAAAATATAATGTACAAAAAAAAAAAAAAATCATTAGAATTATTCTTAGTCGCCAGAGGCTAAGGAATTGTATGAGGAGTTGTAAATGTTGGGAAAAGAATCGTCGGAAACTGTTAAAAAAAACAAAAAAATACAAAAAAAATTTGTTAAATACAATTACAATTGAAAAACACTTGTTTCCATGGTTGAGAGCGCTAAAAACAGATGTTTTGCCTCATGTTGCAATGAGCCTCTTCTCAGGGCCAATGAGCCTCTTCACCTTAAAAGCCAATAAGGCAACGAACCTATACAAAGAAGGGGCATGGCTCCTTTCTCTGCCATCTTGCCCACCATATTGACTGCTTTCTTGATCATCATGTTTACTGTAGGTGAGGTGATAGGTAGGCGGGGCTTAATTTTCACTTTCTTACCCATGGTTGGCTGGCGGAGGACGAGATCTAAGTCTTTCCCATCCGGCTGCTCTCCTGCCAAAGTTTTAACCTTGTTGTAACGGCAACGGCAAGAAAGAGAACACAAGCCCGACCGAGAGAAAGCAGGCTCTCTCTGGTACTCTCTGACTTAAGCAGACTAGAGTGGGGAGAACCAGTATATAAGCCAGTGAGAGATCTAGACATCTATCTATCAGATTCAACCATATACTTCACATCGTGTCATATCTCTACTCTCACCTTTTATTCTATTAAAATCATTACAAGTCCAGTGCAGTTTGTATAAGCTTATAGCTATATTATAACAGTGTCTTTATATCTCGTCTAATTAATCAATCCCAATTTCTCTTCTCATCAATTCCATATACTTGTCCTGCTCCGGAAAACCATTACTGCTCCCCCCCCCCGCTTTTCTTTCCTTGAAAAATCAATAGCAGAACTGAAAATAATGGCGTGATACTGCTGTATTGGGCATTGGGATATGTTAATAAATGTATAACCTCACCAAAACAAAAATGAATAAATAAATAACTAATCTAGATAGAAGTTGTAATTAGTGTTTTTTTTTTCTTTAAATTTCAAAGCTGTTCCTAAAAAAAAAAATTAAAATTTTGATCACAGAACAATAAAAATATTCAGCCGAAGTGTTATTTTAGGATATTACTAAAAAATTTCCTAGTCAGATGGAAAAAAAACAGTTATTCTAATTCAATTACATTGGTTGTAAAAACCAATTTTTTTATTGTATATTTAGGAAAAATTTATGGTCAGAACAGAAATACTATTAAAGAGACTGTTCTAAACTTGTAAAATAAATGTAATAACATTTTATGTTAATTGCCTAATAATAATAATAATAATATTATCCACTATAAAAAATAAGTGGAGGAAACTAGCCATATTAAAGTTTCACAAAACATTTAAACAGGTATAAATAAATCTATATTGAAAGAAGAAATGAGATAAAGTTTATATTTATCACTTTTTATGGTAATAATGATAAAATAAAGCAGTGTGGTTATTGTTAACATCACTACTGTTAATAGAATTATATAAAAATGACTATTTTTGTAATAAAGTTTCAATTTTGCTCATTTATTCTAACGTGAATAGAGAGGTATTGGTGGAAGGGAGGCCAAGTACCAACCTACCAATCCAAGCTAGTAGCCAAGTGAAGAACACGCCAATAATATAAAACCAAAGCCTTAAATGTGAAATTAAACGCCACAAATTCCGTAAAACTATCCAACATATTTTTTTTCTTTTTTTTTGTGTAAAATATTACAAATAAAAATGATAGATTCATACCCGTATAGTTAGCATTCCAATTTTAATGGAAGTCGTCCTAGTGATCGTCACAATAGTATAAAGAAAAAAAAACTCAAAAACTGTAAAGGCGTATTTCCAGTTAACAGATTTTCTGCAAATTTCGAATTCCAGCTATCGTATGTGCAGACTCACAGGATACCTGAGGAAGCTGGGCTTGAAAGATGATGGCACATGCAGATTCTGTGGGGAGATGGAGAAGACTCCGATACATCTCCTTACCGACTGCGGACGCTGTTGTCCAAAGAAGATTGAATAGCCTGGGTTGTCACCAAGTAGGGAAGGGGGAAATACCCGCCCTGAAACCCTCCAGGATTCTGGGATTCTTTAGGGAGCACAACCTGGAGAGGGTGCTATAGATGGGCAAGCTCATCTACGGCACCATAGGGGGTACAATAGATCACTTAAGATGGTCGCAGTACATTACCCTCAAAAAAAAAAGAAGAAAAGAAACCTCATCAAACTCGGAGATCACAAAGCTCTGAGAAAAACTAATTGGGTTTCTATAAATTCTATGTTGGATCAAAAATTAGTTATTTGGATTTATAATAATCACGTTAGAAATGTTATAACGATCTCAAGGCCGACGTTTTCATTAAAATTGATCGCCTTCACTTGAACGGAACATACTGATGGATTAATTAAATGCCCGAAAAGTTCTTCGTTGGCCCATCTTAGGGAAAAGAGTCTGGTACTGCGAAAATGGAAACTGCGAAAACAATGGCTCAGTAAAAATGTGAACGTTCAAAGAATATAGGAAGTGAACTGCTTCAAAGAATACAGTAGAGACTGACTCTGCATCCATCGTTCAGAGATTACGAGGTTGAGACAACCTCGTAAAGAAATAGAATTTGAAAAGTCTAAGTTTGATAAACAAAATTAGTTAACTGGAGTTTAACAATGTAGAAACTATCACGCGAGTCAGATTTTCGTGTTAATACTGAATGAATAGCAAGTTAAATTCATGCGGATTTGGATAAGCAAAGAAATACAATCTAAAGAGAAGTGGATAAAATATAGTATTATAAAGAAATAACAAAGATAAATGAAACTTCACTAAATTTTAAAATTAATGATAATATTAATGAGACTAGAAAATATTTTCTTAAAAAAAAGGTAATTATCCCAAAACAAAATTAAAAAAAAAAGGAGAAGATATTTATACTCCCCTGCGTGTTTATAGCATGACTTTATTTTAATTAAGTTCCGACAAATTAAGATTGTAGTTTAGAGCTGTTGGACACGAGTTTTAGTCCTTCATTACAGCTTTAGTATTTTATGTTTCTTTACGGTCAGAGGAAGGAACGCCGGTTTGTATGTACTGGTGAAGAGAGGACTAGGGGAAAGTTCACACTACTAGTAGAGCAAAAGGGAAATGTCTGACTCTGTTTTTTAAGGAGTATTGGATGTGATTTATCAAGATTTACTTTATATTAAATTTACTTCATTTTCTCAACTACTACTACTACTATTACAGTTTTTCACACCTTTCTTGTTCTTCTTTTTTTCTTTTGGAAAATCTAATTTGATTTCATGTCATATCTAGCGAAATAATTCAAAGCTTAAAATTAATTATTTACGAATTTATACAGTTTTTCGTAAATAATTTTCTCTTATTGCTGTAAGTATTGCGATCGTATTTTATTTTTATAATAGAGTTTTTTAACCGGAATTACTAGTTTGAGTTGAACAAAATATCTCAAAAACGAAATATCACAGGAAGCTAAAAACTAATTATTTCGTATCTGACCGTCTTAAGGGTGGTCACGCGTTGGTCTAGTGGCTAGCGCATTCTCCTTTCGTGCAGGAATTCAGGGTTTGATTCCCGTGATGAAAAGTGGGAAGCTACAGTTAGTAGCGCCCTAGGTAAGAACTGCGGCGTGCTTACCACACGCACCCCTATTCAAATCGCCCTCTGGCAAGCCTTGGCCCTTCATGGGCTGTTGCGCCATAGGGGGGGACATTCTTAAGGTTTCGGTTAACATTCTTCAACCATTGCGCAACTTTATTTATTTTATTTACTCACTTTCTTTTACTCCTAATACCGATCGTATCAGATTTTCGGATATGAGTTTTCTCAGGAAATACATGTTTTCGGAGACTTCTGAATATGAAAAAAATGTTTTTTAGCAAATTGACAAAAAAAAAGTCACAGGATGCTCCAACTTCGTATTTCGTTTATTTATTATCACCGCATCAAATAATCCATCAACCAAAATTGCAACCCTACTGAATTTTTTCTTTTTCTTCAGTTTTTCGTCATTTTCTCAAAATCTGTCCAAACGATTTTCTTTAAACTTCGTATACTATTTACAGACAGAAATATCTATCACTTTTATTTGAAATATTTGTCTGAAAAAATTGATTTTTAAAAAGGTATTAAGAGATCTGTTAATTAGTACAAAAATTTAAATTTACACATTCTTTCTTGGTTTTGATATTGAAACGCTCCACACAAGACTGAACACAAGTTTCACGCGATTTTTTTTTTTAAACATCGCTTTTCAAATAAATCTGTAAAAGACTATCATGGTTAATTTCAAACAATATTTCTTCAGGAAAATTTGATTTCTATGGAAATTACAGCATTTTAGTTTCCCTATTTCAATGGAATATATTATACAGATATATATGTAATAGTACCGCAAAGATACAGCAGAGAGAAGAGAGGCCCTCTCTGGTTAACAGAGACTACTCTCTGACTTAGACTAGGCTAGAGTGGGAGAACCAGAGTGTATATAACTAGGCTAGAGTGTATATAAGCCAGTGGGAATCTATCTTAAGGATCTATCAGATACAACCATACAACTGTACATCGCATCGTGTCATATCTTTACTTTCACCATTCATCCTAACATTTTCATTATAAAGTCCAGTGCAGTTAGTGTAAACTTAGTTACATTATATTAGTGTCTTCATATCTCGTTCATTTAATCAAACCTAATTTTTCTCCTCAATAACCCCATTATGTACATGCTTTGCTAGTATTCAAACTGTGAAGAAAATCGTTTAACTGAAAGTGTAACTTTATAGATAACATTTCTGAATTTTTTCAGAAAATCCTTCAAACAATTCTTTTTAGTAGCTAAATTGATTTTAAACTCAATTTAAAAAATGTTCTCGTAAACACTTGCTGGTGCTGATGTTGAAAAATGGACGAAATGAAGTTCTGTATACAACTGTTATCCAATATACTGGATCAGAGATATTTCCAGTGATAGCCTGCTTCTTTTTGTGGCCTTTGACCGGTTTCGGGCATTCGCCCATCATCAAGATGGGTTTGTCACACAGAGTGATAACATAGACTTGCACAGAGCAAATGCAGTTAATATCAACTGATAGTGTATCAACTTTATTTGCTCTATGCAAGTCTATGTTATTACACTGTTTGATGACTACAACCTACCCTGAAACCGGTCGATGACTACAAAAAGTAGCAGGCTATCACGGAAAATATCTCTGATGCTTTCCAGCTCTGCGGAACCAACCACAACAAATATATTGGATGTTTGTAGTTCAAACTTGCACTTTATATACGATTTCTTGGATACCAAAGGGGTTAAATGACAATAGAGTTGGCCGGGTGTATTGTGTTGCACTAACGGTTTGTTCATGTGATTTCCACCCTTTCATCCAGTCGACATGCAAATTTCCTCTAAAAATAATATAAAATTTTTAAATTTTCTTGCTTCTTATTTCCATCATACACTTTTGTGGAGTTTATTACGAAAGAGATAAGGAGTTGTAGATAAGAGAAATATCCTAATACATTTATACTTCCATGTAATAATTTTTAGCTCTTGGCAATTTCAGTTCAAAATAGGTCAAAAAAAAAAAGAAGAAAAAAACCGTTGAGATGAACGATATAGGAATAAATTTCCTTTACAAATACATCATCGACATTTTCTCGCCAATACTACATAAAATTGAAAACTCATCAAGAATAAGAAAATTCAATAACTGAACATTTATCTTTATACAATTTTTGGTATTTTGCCAATTTTTATATAAAGTGAAAATTTATTTTTTGCAATTTATTTTCACTTTTTATTTTTTCGTTCTGTCTTATTTAGAGATCTTTTCTTGGAATATTATTGAAATATTTTATGTATTCTTATTTTATATATTCTTTGGCCATCAATCAATTTCAAAGGTTTTTTTTTTTTACTTTGTAAAAAATTTTATGAATATATAATAAAATTTATATTTTTAGCAATATAAATAATGATTACGTCTTTTGCAGTTGTTAATAATATAAAAATAAGGATGGTTTTAAAAGGGGCTAAAGAAGAAAATTGTTCAACTTAAGTAAAGTTTATTTTTCGACGTTTGGGATGTCCTTCCTCAGGAACTGTCTAGGACAGACCGTGGGAATGGAGTAAAATGCTATTTAATCTTCTTCCAACATTTTTCTCCACTCCCAGTCCTCTCCTTTACAAGGTTCCTAAAGAAGGACATCAAAGGCTTTCCGAAACGTTGAAAAATATACTTTTCTTAAAGTTTAAAAGTTTTCTTATTTGTGATGAGATGTTTATACGGCAATGAACAGAGGAGTTTTTATAGAAAAAAGAATTCTTTGTTGCTCTACGTTTCGGGGGTTACCATTGGTGCCCTTCTTCAGGAGTTCTGCAAAATTTATTGGAGAAAAAGTACATTATTGTACAGTATTGAAGTGATGAAAAAAAATGCACAGATTTATAAATTTAAATTAAAGAAATATTAACAAAACAGATTGAACTAAAGATATTAAAAACAAGAAATTATAACACAGAAGTGACAGTTAATTAAATGAAATGATATTAACAATATGAGAAAATAAAAAAAAGATAAAGATACCTTTAGGGTAGGATAGGGGAGTGTACGTTGAGATTGAAATGAAGAGAAAGTATTTTTAAATTAAAAAATAAATTGTTAAAAGGTGGGAGGGATAAGAAAAATGTTTATATAGTGAGGGGTGGTAATTTCAAATTTGGAACAATAAATTACTAGCGAGTATATTATCTTAGGGTTAGACAAATATTATTATAAGTTTTTTTAAAATTGATAGAGTTCGGATGGAGGTGAATTTGTTAAGTATTCGGATAGAAGACGTTTTGAACGGTTGGAGTAAGTGGCTAAACTGGAAAGGTTATCAAAATCGATGTCATGATTAAAAGTCAGAACATGTTTAGAGAGAGCAGTGCTGTCAATTGGCTCCTGCCAATCCTGTTTCCATTATAGAAACCAAACTATAAGGAATTCTGGATGTGGAAATAATAAATTACTTCTTCTTTTTTTTTTTTTATATATATAAATTAATTCCTTATTTTACATAATAAAACATTAAAAATTGGCGATAAGAATTAAACAATATTAAGTATTGACAAACAGTATTATGTCCAAAAAAGTAATAAAAAGACAACGCCTACGTAAGGCACTTCGATAACACTTTAAACACCAACCTCACAAATCCCCCAACCCCCCGATTTTCCAAAATATTTCCCAGTTTTCCCAAAAATTACAAATAAATATATTAGGCTATAAAGTCTGGGCAGTTAGTTTTCCAAGTTTCAAGAGAATCATTCGAAAGTTTTCGAGAATACTAAAAAAAAAATAGAAAAGGAAACTGCTCTGCAAAGTTTCATTTCCAGTTAGCCGATTTTCTTCAAACACGAAATTCCTAGCAATGACTTTTATTATTATTATTGAACCGGGTGCCTAATGGCTTGGGACCTAAGCCTTTATGGCTTTTATCCCCCCCGTTGACCCCCAATTTAACCCCTTAGATGATCTTCCCCGATAGTCTACCAGTCAATCTGCAATATCCCAAGACATCTTTCAACTCCAACTCACCCAGGCAATCCCGAGAGAGTGGAGCCCTCCCGAATACAGGAAACCTAGTACCAGCGAAACGAGGACACTGACATATGTAGTAGTACACCGTTTTCCTATCTCCATCATCACAATTCTGACAAATGGGACTAGACGTCCTCCCTATATTATGCAAATGACTAGGCACCCATGTGTCCTCAGTCCTGTCCTGCTCAGGGACAGGAGGTAATCTGAAACCCCCTGCCTGGTTCCTTTTATAAATCTTTTACCCTGGAGGCAGCCCTGCGTGTCCTCCCAGCATTTCTCCAAAACCCTCGTCTCCCAAAGACTATCACAATACCTCTTAGTGACGGCAAGGGTGGCTCGGGACCGCAAAAAAGGTAAAGAGGATCCCTCCCTAGCCAGCCGATCCGCCCTCTCATTGCCCTCTATTCCCGCATGTCCGGATACCCAATAGAGTTGCACCTTATCCCACCGAGCTAAGACGTTAAGCCTTCTCCTACATTCTCCCACCAATTTCGAACTCCAACACGGCTTGCTCAAAGCCCTCAGTACGGCCTGACTATCAGAAAATATCCGCACCTCTTTACCTCTGCCTGGCACTCCCACGCAAGGCAGCATCATTCGATAATGCCCACAACCTCGGACTGAAAGATAGTGGCCATACCACCCAAGGCCACCGAACTGCCCCTGTCCAACTCCTGCAACCATGCTCCCGGGCCAGTAACCACCTGCCTAGAACCAGCAATGACTTTAATGTAAATTACATTAAACACACATTGGTACAATCATATATTTGTAGTAGATGTTTTATGGACGAAGAAATTGCGTAAGAGAAATGTACACTGTCTATACACTGATATAATTGAACTGAGAATAAGAGTACTGCAAGGATTTTGCAGAACTGAACATAGGAAAGTGGTAGCGTGAGAATCGAATGACAGCTTGAATTGGCAGAATGTTTACTTCTTTGAAGATTTCTCCTGAGTCTAGTTAGTCCCCTTCCTGATTTCCTAGGGGGTGAGTTTGGCGAATCTTGATCTCCTCTAATATGGTGAACTTGAATAGCTAGTGGAGTGAAATGCGTTACGCCTCGTGTGACATGTTGAGTGATACGCAGTGGGCAGATTGCCACATAAGTGTTTGCAAGGAATTCCATCATCACATATTATACTGAAGTGGCACGTTAGTGGAGAACTTAATCTTATTACAAACAGAAACACCTAAAGGATTCACTACAGTTCTTTGAGGTCACAATTGTTGCGGATGTCTGTACCTGTTTTTGTGTGTGTATTGATCAAGCGAGACAGGCAATTACTTCCGTTACTCCAGTAGCGTAACTGAGTGGGACTACTTATCATTATACAATTTCGTCCTTTTAGTCTCTTTACCCTTAGTTCTTTGATAATTTTTTAATAAGGCAAATGTTATATGTTAATTGTATGTATTAACAAATATTAATAAGCTCAGTTTAAAGAAAATCGAAACAAATTAAATGAAATTTCCAATATGAACTACTTTTACGTTTTATTTTTTATTGAAATATTTTATTCAAATCCATTTGCTTCGAATTCAGAGGAAGGAACTCATTCATAAAATGTATTTCCGGTCAAAATATAATTTCGAAAATCTGACACGATCCTCTTTACTTCTTTTTACAGTAATAAAATGAAAGTGATTTCCTTGCATACTTTTTATTATTTTCCCTATTAGATGATCATTATTGAAGTTTGATAAATAGATTTCCTAAAGAATTTAAAACAAAAAAGAAAAAAAAAAATCTGGTGTGAAACACTCACACAACTTTGTCTTACTCCAGTTCTCAAAATTATAATTGACAAATTTATAGTTTGTGTACCAAATTTAATGAAATTCGTCGAAAACTGAAAAAAACTGTTCAGTAAAAGCCCACTTCCGGTTTACTAATTTTCTTGAAACTCGGAATTTTAGCCATCTATTAATTTCTAATTAATTTTGTTTGGATGATAGAATTGTTTATAATCAACTTTGATAGCATTTTAGAAAAAAAACATAACCCCACCCCTCATCCAAAAGTGCCCTTAAATGAATTTTCCTAGAGAAAAGTTTTAAATAAAAGTTATAGATATTTGTATGTTTAGTTTATTTAAGAAGTTTCAAGGAAATCGCCGAAAAGTGAAACAAAAAATCATTTAGTAAAGTGGTAAAGTAAACTCACTTCCGTTTATCCAAATTTTTTCAAACTCGGAATTTCAACAACATATTTAATTATAATTAACATTATTTAGATGATAGAATTGCCTAATAAACTGAAATAGCGCTTTAGATGAAAACCTAACCCCACTCCTCCACTAAAAGTGCCCTTAAATGAATTTTCGCAGAGAAATGTTACAAATAAAAGTTGTAGCTCTTTGTATGTGTAGTTGATATTCCAAGTTTGAAGAAAATCGTCGGAGCTATATTTGAGAAAATCGCAAAAACTGAAAAAAAAAACTAGTAAAGTGTACTTCCGGTTGAGTATTTGACAGATCACGTACTGTCAGTCTCCATGGTGATACATAAACAGATATCAAGTTTCAACTTTCTACGGTTTTTCGTTTTTGAGCTATGCTGTTTACATAAATACACACACACAGACCATTTGCTAAAAACCATTTTTTTGGACTCAGGGGACCTCAAAACGAATATTTCCGGTGAAAACTCGATATCAAAAATTTGACATGATTACAATACTTCCTCTTACTTGGAGCAAGATAAAGTACAAATTAAAATCATAAATGAAATTAAAATAACTGGAAATTCATCAGTGGGACAAAAAAATCACCAAGTATAAAGAGAGAGAGAGAAGAAAAGTGATTGGTGCTAAATGTTTATCACTCACTTTCTATCTGTCCCTCTATCTGTCTGTATTACCTTGAGTTGATTGTCGCTCGCTACGTGTTGCACGACAAAACCCATCTCATACCTGCGCCTGCCCTCCCCCCCCCAACAAAAATAAAAATAAACATCACCACCATATTTCTATGACTATGTTTTAGTAATATATCCATATTTGTGAGAGTAATTTATATTCTACTTCATCTTCATTTTACATTTATTCCACCCACAACTTTTTCGTAATTTATGGTTACATTTCTTTATGCATATATTTTTTTATATTCTGTTATTACACTTTATTCTGTCCATAAAAAAAAACAAAAAAAAAAAAAAACAACCTAGGGTGAACCACACAAACAACTTTCTCTTACAATACAAGTAATATAACTGGCAATTCTCTTTATACTAAATTTTGACTGTTTAAGGTGGTGGGGATACTTGTAACTATCCAAGGCAGATAGTAATTGAAATTGAAATATTATTGTTGTGATGTGTTCTAGTAGCTTGTATAGCACGAGCGATTTAATAAAAGGGCTTGGAGTGTATGTTTGAGATAAAGATAGAAGTATTAAGTAATAATCAAGAGAGCACCAGTGTTTTTGAAATAAATATATTCTCTAAATGAATTTAAATGGTTTACAATATTCACAACTATATCTTAATAAAGCAGATGTTTTGTCTAGAATAAAGGCAAATCACTATCATTGGCACTGAGTTTAGTTTAAGAGAGCGATTCCTGAAGCAAGTGTTCTGGCTTGAATGTCTGTCCGGATTATGTTGAAGGAATGTCTTCTCTTCATAGTTCAAATCCTTTCAAATAATGCTGGTATGTCTGGAGGGAGTTTTATTGTTTTACCCTAACTGTTTCTTGCCCTTTGTCTCTTGGTTTGCTTTGACTTAGATAGTAGTTTACCTGGCTTTATCTCCATCACTAAAATACACTATTTGAACTTGCTAATTTTCAAAAAAATGATTTTACTAAACTATTTTCGAAAACTATTATTTTTCCATTTCGTTCTTCCACTACAAAATGATTACATTATAGTCAAGAAGGAAACGCCAATTAGATTAAGTAAATGCCAACAATATTTGAAATGTGATTTATTAAATTCACTAAATGCCTCGTAAAATTTAATTTTTCAAAAAAAACAAAAAAAAAAAACATGTTTCCGGTTGGAGCAGTTTTCGAGAAAATTTCCCACCCCCCAAAAAAACTATGTAAAGTAGCATTCACGGTTAACCGATTTTTTTTCAAATTTAGAATTCTAGGAATGCGTATTCCAATGCGTATTAATAATTTATAATATATTGGTGATAGTACCGTAGATTGTACTAAAATGGTACTTTAAAAGAAAAGCTCAACATTGCTATTCTCACAGAATCCTTCAAAAAAAGAAATCAAGTTTCCTGAAAAATGATTAAAAGTAAAAGTGATAGGTATTTACGTGTGGGCAGATAATATAGAAGGAATTTAAAGGAAACAAACAGAAACAAAAAACAAAAAAAAGAAAATGAAACAAACTCTATACAAAATAATTGCATAATAATTTGTAATAAAGGAAACATAGTCCGGTTGTTGACACATAAGGTAGGTTTTGAACTGCGCAGAGTGAAGGAGAGAGAGAGAGATGTGCTAAAAATTACTCAACGAAAATATCTCTTACAACTCTATAAATATATTATTAAATGTACTTGACACTGAAATATCATTTAGATACGTAAATTGTAATATACACATATACGTATATTTATATACACTTAAATCATCTCCTTTATATGAAAAGTTATTTAAGCAAAACACTAAAAATATAATAAAATTTAAAAGAATATTGATTGAATTTCTGATGATTCCAATGATTCAGTGAATTTTTTTTTTCATAATATTTCAATTATTTTTTCTTATTTATTTATTTAATTTTATTTGAAATTATCTTAAAATTATACATTTTTAAATAAATGTTTAGTTACGGTAGTGCACTTGCCTTTCGTGCAAGGATTCAGGGTTTGATTCCCGTGAGGGCAAAGTCGATGTTGACCCAGCATCGTGATAAAAAGTGGGAAGCTACAGTTAGTAGCGCCCTAGGAAGCGAAGGCCGGAACTAAACGTTGTGGGAATTGCGGCGTGCTTACCACACGCCTCCTCCTATTCAATTCGCCGTCTGGCAAGCTTTGGCCCTTCATGGGCTGTTGCGCCATAATTATTTTTTTTTTGGAGTTAGTTTTGTTAACTCCCTACAGGTGGATAATATCGATCATTGGTAGTAGTACTTTCATAAAGAGGAGTCAAACGTATATATAATTTCTCCAAGAAACCATTATAATATATTTTTTTTTTTGAAAAACATTATTCAAAAAAATAGTGCTGCTGATAGTAAATGTATGTTTGCTGCCTTGAAGGAAGTGTTAAGGTTAAAATTTCTTTAGGAAAAAACAGTGGTTTATCATTTACAGTAGTCCAGAACTATAATTACTTATGTCAGCGGAACATGGGTTTAACAAAAGAAAAATGGCGAAATACTTCTTGCTATTTGGGAAAGAAAGGTTTTCCGAAAAATATGCCGTCCAGTAGTCAACAATAGAGAATGGAAAATGCATTCGTTTGTACGTACCAGTGCTAAAAGCCCTTTTTTTCCCCAAGAAAAATCATATTTTTAACATAATTAATAAAGGCATAGACTCCGAAAGCTGGGACATGTTGGCCTATTTTCGGATCTTTTATATACTCTTTGCACGGTTGTTGTGGTTGGTTCCGCAAAGCTGGAAAGTATAAGAGATATTTTCCGTGATAGCCTGCTTCTTTTTGTGGTCATCGACCAGTTTCGGGCGTTCGCCCATTTTCAGGATGTTTTTGACAAACAGTGTAATAACATAGACTTGCATAGAAGCAAATACAGTTGATACACTATCACACTGGAGTGTGTAAACTGAATTTGCTCTGTGCAAGTCTGTGTTAACACTGTTTGACAAATGCATCCTGAAGATGGGCGAACGCCCGAAACCGGTCGATGACCACAAAAGGAAACAGGCTGTCACGGAAAATATCTCTGGTACTCTTTCTATCTTTGCAGAATTTCCTCCTCTGTAAAGGACACTTCCATCTTTCTATTGATCCCCTTCGAATAAATTCGATATTCTGTAACATAAGCCTTCAAGTTTTGTTTTTCCAAACTACTGTGGTTAATTAGATAGTTAGCCGCTTCAGGTGTTTCTATTATGATTTTCATTCGTTTTTTACCCACAGCTCTGATATCCACTATATCAGTTGAATAGATGTTGTCCTGTGTATATATCAATTTACAGAATGTCACTGTATGGATATTGCCCACATTCTCGTCCCGACCTTCTGCATGTAGAATGTAGTAGGGACCTATGTCCGTAGGCTTATACAAACCGGTCCAGTTCGCACCACCTGTTTCCATAGATACTTCCTTAATCATTTTATTATTATTACTGATATTATCATTAGTAGCATCATGAATTTTCGCTTTACTATCCTTGTTTTTCACCACCTTCGCCGTGCACATATTCAGGACTCGTATTCTTGCGAGTCAGCAATCTCTTGTGGCCTTTCCCAGACTTATGATTATTATTATTATTATTATTATTACAAATATTAATAACGTTATTATTATTATTAATATCATTAATATCTTTATTATTATCATCAGAATACTTACATTTTCTGTCAGCCGGTGGTCCTCTATCATGAGGTAGGCCTCCACTGGGCTCTTCCATCACCAAACCTGCTGTGTTGTGTTGTTATTCTACATTCTTTTATTTGCCCCTATTACCAAAATTTTCTTTTCTATTATTCCTATTTTAACCCCCCTAAAAGTACAGCTTACTCAAATTATTGCTTGCAAATTCCCTGAACCCTACCAATATTGCAACTTATAGAAAGCCCTAGTGGGCTTTTTGAATGCAAGATGGATAGAATTCCCAGAAGAATGTGGTATAGTGGGTAAATAAGACGCAGATATAGGGTCAGACTTAGGCTACGGTGGTGATAGAGGATGTAGAAGATAATCTAAGAAAAGTGGACTTGAAATGATGAGAGATCTAACGGAAGATATGTGATCGGATTGGTATTAAATAAAGATATGAGCTTAAATGTGGTGGGGAATTCGTCCCAGAAAATTGACACGGTAGATACGACCATGTAGACTGCGATAAGTGTAGTTTATAAGATAAATGGAGACAAAAATCACAAAGTTAGATTATCCAGACAAAATTAAAACATTTGAATCATCTTTAACAATGAACAATGTAACAACTGAAGTTTAGAGGTATTTAACTTTTGCTAAAGTTAACAACAGAAGTAAAAAAAAAAAAAAAAAAAAAAAGAAAAAAATAGGAAATTTCTTTGTTAAACTTGAAAATAAACTTTTATAAAGTAAATAGTTTTTCCAGCAATGTTACAATAAGTTCTGTAAATATATGTATATTGTTGGAAGGGGAAAAATAAAGGTTAGTTTGCAAAGGAAATTTGCGATTCATGGCCAACGGATGAAGTTTTATATTATATTATATTTTGTGTGTTTATGTTCACTTCAACATAATAAAAAAAAATTGATTACAATCTTCAACATTTCGCCTTGAGCTGTGCCACCATTCATATTGTGATTGTTAAGTATTTTGAATCACAAAGTAGCTTTCTAAGTAGCTCTTTAAGTGAGCGTAGAAAAACTTTAGGAATGAGAAAGAAAAATTATGTAAACAACGGAATTTTTCATTCATATTTGATTTTTATATTAACTTTGTATTTTATTAAAACTTTACATTTTTTATAATGAGATGAATAATATAAACCGAAATTCATAGAACGTTTATTCTTTTTTCTGAAAGAGTAGAAATTATAGATCAGATTTCCTTTGGGCCTTGCCCCTCGGAGACTTCTTAGTGCCGACCTCTGGGCTGTGTTCTCTAGCTACAGACAACACTGCCCATCACTGTTCGTTTTAGAGAACAGTTACAATATGGCAAACCACAATAGCCTTCGGCTGGATTGGGTGCCGGGACACAAAAGCATTCAAGGCAACGAATAGGCCGACAGACTGGCGAAGGAGGGCGCCTCACCATTGATCCGGAACCTTTCTGCGGCATCTCGTTCAGAACTCCATGTGGAGCCATTGAAAAATAGCTAACACGCAATCATAAATTATATTGGAAAAATATTGCGGGGCTGAGACACTTTAAGATTTTCCTGGAGGGCCCCTCAAAGACTCGCACACACTATCTCCACGGCAGAACATAAATGTAGCTAAGGAGAATTACTGCCCTAGTTACAAGGCATTGCCTTTTAAGTAAAACATCCTGCTTAATATGCGGACAAAAGGATGAGACAACTGTTTCACCTTCTTGGAGAGTGCGTGAATTACGCTTGCAGACAAATTCCTGAAATTTGGCGCCCTTAATTTTGGAGCCGAAAGCGGGATTAGACATTTCACTGGCCTCAGCCTTGGCGTTTTTTAATGAAACAGGACTGATGTGAGGCGTCTGTCTTTACGGGGTCCACAATGGGCACAACTGAGGACTAAGTGCTGAACTTTTTTTTTTGGAGGCCCCAAGTTTCTGGTTTAGATTAAATTCTTTTTTGAGATATTTGAAATGTTATTGTGATGTTGTGTTGTATGTTTGTAGTAGCACGAGCGGTTTTTGTAAAAGGGCTTGTAAATATATATATGTTTAAGACAGAAGTAATAAGAATAATCAAGAAAACACTGGTAGATTAAATTAAATATATTCTTTAAAGATATTTAAATGCTATTCAATAATACGCCAATATTAATTAATTTACTGAATTTAGTTGGAATAAACTCTTATGTTATAACTTAAAACTGGCAAAGTTCTGGTGTGTTTTCCTTGGTGTCTAGAACAAAACTCTTGAAAAGAATGTCTTCTAATTGTTCGTCCAATTCCTCCTCTGTGAGAAGAAGGGGACAGAACAATGCCATCAAGGTTCATGAACTTTTCCAGTAACTGTACTCTTCTACCTGCGTGTATCCTTTTGCCAACAAGCTCGCATTTTGCTTCCTAATTTTGATATTTCAAATAAATATAATTTCTTGCATCCATCACATATTCTATTCATACACAAACACAACTGACCAATCGTTAAAAACAATTTTCTTCCTATTCAGAGGACCCCGAAACATGTATATCCGGTGAAAACTCAATTTCGACAATCTGGGACGTTCGCGATACTTCCTCTTTACTTGGAAGTAAGAGAAAGTAATAAAGGAGACATTCTAAAATCAATTATTCCCGAAATAAGTTTCATTCAATTACATGTAATTAGTATACGTTTAAAGAAACCCATTTTTGTCATAAAGAAAATTGCAGAAAACCGAAAAAAACAAAAAAAAAACCGTTTAATAAAATTACATTTCCGGTCAACCAGATTTTTATAAAACTTGGAATTTTTATAATACTTTAATGCTTATTAATAATATAAATGATAGAATCGAACAATATGTTGAAATAACCTTTAGAGGAAAGCCTAACATTACCTTCTTTCAGAACCCCTTAAAATGAATGGCCTCCGTAAGATGTTCCTAATAATAAGTGATAGCAACATATATGTACAATAGTATGTACGTATACTGATTCAAAATAAAAATCGTAGAAGCTATCTTCAATAAAACATGAAAAATCCATTTGATAAAGTATTTACTTCAGTTAACTGAAACATATATGTTGGAAAACCCCCTTGTGGGTATCCCCTAAAAGAAATAAATTTTGATTTTACCTCAATTTTCCCTAGAAATATTGTCAAAATAAATACACATACATGTATCCAGTTTATTATACTTTCTCTTACTACTTTTAACAGGAAATATTGTGATTGTTTCGAATTTTCTAAATACTGTTTTCATTAGAATTATATGGTTTTGAGGATACACTTAAACTGAAAAAGTGATTTTCTCAAATTGTGACTTCATAAATTGGCCTGCGTGTGTGTATATGTGTGTGAGGGGGTCTTTTTTCTACTCGAATAGTTCTTCTACTGAGGAGGACTTTATTATAGCAAGCTCCATATTACATATTATGAACCTACAGACTCGAGATCCGCTAAATGGCACGCTCAGGACCAATGAAGAGAGCCGTTTAATTCCGGACTCCTATTGTGATTGATGGAAGCAAGAAACAGGAGAGATAAATATTTTAAAAATATGAGGTTGAGGAAATTTGTACGTTGGCTGGTAAAAAGGGTACAAAGAACAGGTAGTGA
>JAAEAF010012961.1:0-12113 GCA_011037195.1 Triatoma infestans
TATGCCCCCTAGGTGCCGCAGGTTATTGCCCACAGCACCCCAACAGATGTCCCAGCTGAACATCCGTTCTACAAAACCTTCATCAGGTTAAGATCCCTGACAGGAATCCCAATACCCTGACAGGCTCTAGAGAGGGTATATCCCTCCTCCTCCACCTGGTAGCTATCCAGGTTTTTGAATCTTCTCTGAGTGGCAGCCTCGCAGTTAGTTAGGAGATTTAATGGAGTTTCCTCCAACTCCCCACAGAATCTGCATGAATTGTCACTTTCCAAACCCAGCTTCACAAGGTGTCCTCTAAGTCGGCAATGCCCCGTGACGGAAACCCGTAAGAATGCGGAGCTTGTTCTTACTCAGGCCAATGCAAGCCTCCGATCTATGTTGGTTATAATTTCCCAGGCAGATCTTGGCCTGCTGCAAACCGGGGAGGGAGTACCAGAGTTCAGATCTCCTCGCCGCCTCCTCCACCTCCTCCTTCTGCCTAAGTTCCTCCAACAGAAACTGGTCACTAACCCCACAAAAAGGTTCCGGCCCTAAAAGCCGGGTCGTAGCAACCATCTTGGCCAGGGCGTCAGTCATCTCATACCCTTCAATGCCAACATACCCCAGCACCCACCATACGGTGACTTTATTCCTCCTGCCTAGGTTATTAAGTTTACCTAGGCATTCCCAGACCATTTTAGAGCTGATAACTGATGCACTCAATGCTCTAATGGCTGCTTGACTATCGGAAAGTATTACAATCTCCTGAATCCTATATCCCCTATCGAGGTTTGAACGCATCTTCTAATAGCGTATGTCTCCGCCTGGAAGATGCCTGGGATACTAAATTTAGTTGATAAACTTTCACCTGTATACCCTCAAAGTGTATCAACTAATTTTGCACTGGGCAACTCTAAATTTGCGGTCGATGACCACCAAAAGAAGCAGGCTATCATGGAAACTATCTCTGATGCTTTCCAGCTCTGCGAAACCAACCACAACAACTTACATTAGAAGCATTGCTACAATAGAATTCCAAATTTGAATAAAATTGGTTAACCGGTAGTGCTACTTTACTGAATTGGTTTTTGAGTTTATTTTTTGGAATTTTCTCTCATTGACAAATGTAACGATTTCTTTTAAATTTGGAATATTAATTGCATAGCTTTCATTTTGATTTGAAATTTGTTTTTAGTTGTTTCTGAGGGAATATTGAGAATAGCCAATAATTTTAAAAATAATACAAGTCTTTAATAGGTACGGGAAAAATCTTAGAATGATACAATTATCTTGATAGATTATTAGCAAAAAATGAAAAAATAAAAATAAAAGAAATTCATTACATTTTAAACAGATTTATAAGACACGTGGTATAAATAAATGCATTATGATTTTGGTCTAAAAGCTGGCTACACACGTAACTGCATACTTGAAAGGTATACATGCGCAGTCGGCTTGTACAGGCATACTTGATCGTTTGTATGAAAAACTTGCACAAGTCAGAAAATGTTTAAACGTTCATACTACATACTTGTACGCGCCATCTTGTTCATGTTTAACTGAACATGTGTAGCAGACTTGTGCAAACTCTGTGAAAGTCTCGTGCACGCCACAGCAAGCGTTTGTTTAACTTTTCGAGTCCCATATAAAGGCGATATTATTTTATCATTATGTCAATTGATTTTAGGAAGGGTCACAGAGATGGAAGAATTTATTCACATTTATGAAAGTGAACACTATTAATTTATTCCACACTTAATAAATTAATGTGTGAATAGCTGTTTCGTTTCTTCAGCCATTCTTTACAACACAAAGAACGATCTTTTCGTTGACTTTTTTCTTTTGTAAATTAAAACAAGAGCAGCTAAAGCGAGCGCGTCTTCTTCGTCTATCGTCGCCATCTTTCAAGCATCTGCTAACACTCTGCAAGTATACATGAGCCGTGCGGATCACATGCAAACTTGCGCAAAAGACCTGTGCATGTATACCGTTCAAGTATGCAGTTACATGTGTAGCCACCTTAATATAGGACTTACAGATAGAAAAAAACGTTGATAAAATGGCATAATATTTCAATTATTTCAAGGTAGAGAGCATTTAAAAATATATTTAAACAAAAAAAAAAACATTTCTGTAGATGATTTAAGACAAGAAACTTTGCTCTTGCGATGTAACAAATGTGTATGTTTCAAAGTTCCAATCAAAATTCTTTCTCCAAATCTTTCACGATTATCTGTGTATTAAAGCCTTAATATAGACAGGAAACTCTGTCGAAACGTTGGCATAATTAAATGTTTCATTCTTGACCGATCCTCACCAAATTTCTTAATATTATAATTCATCAATGGTCAACAAATACTCTTATATTTATGAGGGAATCTAAGATGTTAAAATTAAAATAAGTTTGTTAATTATTGGCGCACTCTACTATGTTATCATTCGCTAACTGCCTCGGTTTGTAGTTTGGCATTTGTCCTCCAGCCATATATAATCATGAAAAAGAATTAAGAGAAAGTCGTGTGAGTGTTTCATACCAGATTTGTTTGTTGTTGAGATATTTGGAATATCTGAAATCTTTTAAACTTACAGATTCATTTCGGCAACATTAATTTTGAAAATTGGTAACAAACGCAGTACACTCTCTTACACCAGACAGAAAAAGTAAAAATAGATAATTTAAAAATTGTTTAAATGAATTGTACAAGATTCTGAAACTATTGGTCTTTCAATTAGAATCTAAAGCATGCAAATGGGGGGAGGCATGCTTCAGCTAAATGCAGAGGATTTCTAAATGACAGGATGAGAACTCACCGTAGCTGTCAGTTGCAATTGGAAACAGAATTGCCAGAGCTATTCGCTTGTTTTCAATAGTTTATGGTTCATGTTTTAGTTAACATTGTCTTGCACATCCTTATCAAGATTTTATAATTACGATTGATTAGTGTTAACATGCAATGCTTTAAATAAATTTAATGATTATAAATAGATATTTTCTAAATTGCATTTCTAAATGTTTGAACCTATTTTTTTATTTGCTTAAGAATCCGGACACGCACTTTTGGAAACTAGAATGTCTAATATTTGTTTTTTTCCAAAATTATTTCTGCTATCAAATAATTAATTTCAAATTTCTGTATAACCGTGATTCCTAAAGTGGGTATGCTGGCCGCTGATGGGCGTTGAAACGATCAGTGGGGCGATAGTAACTTCAGGTAAAGTTGGGGGGGTGGTGGTAAAAGAATAAAGAAAAGAGAAAAAGAAAAAAATGCAAAATCTTTCGTACGTTTCATCTGTTGTGTAACACAGGAAATCGTAGTGGTGATTTTAGGTACTTTAGTTTCCTATAAATACACAAAATGCAAGTTGTAACATATCAGTAGTCAAGTCTGCCGACGGACAAGTCTTATCAAGCCGAGCATATCACGCATATTGACAGGAAATCCAGCATACATAGGAAGGTCCGGGTGGTCCGCCTTCTGTCCCTCCAATAACCTCACTGAAGTGCGTTCGAGAAAGAAAATACCTCATGTAGATCCAACTTGTAAGGCTCGAATCACTGTTTGGTATGGAATCGATTTTTTTTTTTTTCCCCATAATCAGAATGCGAGGTCTTTTAGGATTAGAAACTCGTATACCATAGCCAGGAAACGAGATGAATGGCGAAGACTTCTTGAGGAGGCCAAGATCCAGTGATATATTGTTTGTTGTGCCAAGGTGTAAAAAGACAAAAAAAAGCCCGAGCCGTTTTCTAGAAAATAGCCAACAAATTTAGCAAAGTATTGTCTCTGTTTGTACCATTTTGATAGAAAACTTTCTCTGCATAACCTTTTCTAAGAACCAAACGGATTATGAAGTTTTAAAAACATACACACACAAACAAACATACATATGGACAATTTGCTAAAAACATTTTTTTTTCGTATTCAGAGGTCCCCAGTTCCGGTGAAACCTCAATTGCGAAAATTTGGCATGAAATAATATAAAGATATATTAAGAGAATTATCTGATCATTAAATTAGAACGAAATTGATATAGTAAGTATAGCGTCATAATTTCTAATAATTCATTAATTTTGAAGTATGTCAATTTTTAAGGACCTCATTCATAAAAACAGTACTATATATTTAGGTGATCCGTAGAATTAATTCGTTAATAGATTAATTACATTTGAATTATTATCTTGACAAGAGATCAATTGGGATAGATAACGATTACTGATTGGCGAGTAAATTGGGCAGGAGAATAGGATGTGTTCTAGATTTTCTGGACTGTTTAAATTGCAAAGTATGTATAATAATTGTGAATCAATGAAATGGTAGCCTCCATTTCTGTATCTCAATCTTACAACCTAGACACTGGACAATATTAACCGGCTGATGACCCTAAGTTTGTCTATAGCACAGTTATAATAACACATATATTCTTCTTTATTACCTAAGATACTTATTATATTTTTATATACAGAGTTAAAGGTAGAATTAACAGTTCGTTTAATATCAAAAGAAAGTACATAGTTTGTCTATTTTTCAAGGAAATCAGTCACCTTTACTAACGATATAGTTCCAAGGTGCCACAATAAGCAACGTATTCCCCAATTACACCGAAACCACTCAAAAAGCTGAGAAAACTGATTCCGTCGTAGCATGCATATTCTTTTTCCTTCCTGACCGATTTCGGATTTTCATCCATTGTCAGATCAAATTCACTAAGTTCGTGTAGAGAATTCACTTCAACGCAATGTGTCTGTTACACTCACACTTAGTGGTTTGTTGGTTGTATATATTTTGGGAATATTACTGAATAATACTATGTGACTCCTAGGTACGACTTCCAAAAACCCTTCAAAGTCTTGATATTAGACAGAGGGGGATGGAAGAATGGGCCGCCAATTACAGGCGAATCTATGTGGTACACGGACGGGTCCAAGTTGGAAGATGGAGAGGGGGCCGGCGTGTACGAGGCTCATCCGAGATGTAATATCTCGATGAGCCTGGGAAGCCTAGCTACGGTCTTTCAGGCGGAGCTAGTCACGATTATTATCTGCGCCGCCGAAATAAGAAGACGGGGAGTGTATAACTCCAGAGTCGTCATTTATTCGGATAGCCAGGCTGCTCTGCGGGCAATTGACTCGTGGGAGATCAGCTCAAGGCTGGTGTGGGACTGCCTAGGTGCACTCAAGGAAATTAGTAGCCATAATAAGGTCTTCCTAGTTTGGGTACCTGGGCACTCGGGTCACAGAGGCAATGAGGCGGCGGACCGCCTGGCCCGGGAGGGTTCAATGAGAGCGCTTATCGGGCCGGAGCCGTTGTGCGGTGTCTCAAGATGCCTCAGGAGTGCATCCATTAAGCTATGGATGCAGGACCGATCAAGGGAATGGTGGGTCAAAACTCCAGGCCAGAGGCAGGCGAAAACGTTTATCCATAGCCACTCGCCCAAGCTAACTGCGGAATTACTCCAATTAGGCCGGGTGGCCATAAGGATAACAGTTGGCGTTCTCACTATCTCGTACTTCCGGACCAGTGGACTATGGTCACTGCCATTGTAGACTTAACCCAATGCATCGCATGGGCCTGGCAACGGATAGCCTTGATGTAAAGGTTTCTGTCCAGAAGAAGAGACGGTGTCCAACGCATCAACCTCAGCCGGTGTGGGCCCCCCCTCTCTCTCGGGACAACCTATTAAGTCTTTAAGGCAAGCAGACTCGAGAGGATGTCTGGATGGCTGGGTGCTCTAATTTGACAACCCACCTGGGAGCCCCCCCCAATTCCACAGTCCGGTAAAGGATGGGATCGGGGAAGGGCCTCCAACTAGGGGGGTGCCACAATAGATCCATGGGGTGTCGCGGTGGCGCAGGCTGAAGATCCAATCCCCCGTTAGAATCTAATGTAATCTAGGTTACTATGTGTGTGTGTCCCCAGATATATACAACCAAGAAACAACCAAGCTACGACGGATAAAATACCAGATATTACCACAAAATGAAGCAGGCTACACCGGAAAATGTCTCTGATGCTTAGGTAACCTATGTTAGTCCATTCTTAAAATTTTGACACAATAATTGAAAATTCTTTTAAACATTTGGACATATAATGGAAGTGGATCTGATTTCAAGTCTCACTAGATAGTACGGCGTGTTTTTTAGCCAGTGCATTAAGTGATTACACTCTTTCGACTATATTCAAAAATATTTCGCGGCCCAAATTTCGGACGCATAAAGAAAATTAGCCAAACTTTAGTAAAAATTCTGAGTTTGAAATAAAATTGTCAATTAGAAGTGTAATAAGCATAGTAAGATAATGTCGTTGATAATACTAAGGCGCGCCTTTTCATCACCTTATTTGATTAAACCTTCAAAGTTCAGAAAACATATCAACCTGACAACTAACGCTTTCTATCGGCTGACTTGGCTATCAGTAACTTATTAATTATTTCATTGACCAGTAGGTTGGGTGACATTTTGAAGGGGGAGGACTAATTCTGTAGCCTTATCTCACACACACACCTCAGCTAGCCTTCCGCTTCCGCTAATGCAGTAAGAGAAGCGACCCGTTCTTGTTCATGCACGATGTATTTCGATCAACTCCAGGTCTATCTACCTTCCATAACTAGCTGCTTAACTAACTTTATTTGCTTGCCAACCAATTTACACTGTGTCCGAACACAGAACAAATCTTTTTCAGCCATTTTTATATATATTAATTACATATATCTATGATTTTATCCGTTGTAGCACACAATCAATTCGGGTGGAGGAGAGTTGACTTCAATTAAACTTTACTGAATGTTTTTTTTTTTTTTTCAGTTTTTCACCATAAATATCTACCATAGTTACTTTATTATTCTCAATATAATATATTGTAATTTTTTCTCAATATTTATATGTAATTATTTATTATTCTCTATATTTATATGTAACTTTAAAGTGTATAGAAACATTGATTTAGATCGCCATCAGTTGTTCATAGTTTTTGAAATGGTTTATGATCGGATCTCCCGGCAAGGATTATTAAAATGCTTGATAGAATTATAGATACCAATGAATTTGATTAGACTGGTAAAATTGATGCTGAATCAAAACTGCGCTTTTGTTTCAGTGTATGGTAATAATACCAGAGAGTTCCCGATGTCGTCTATTGGTCCTTAGGCAAGGTGATCATGAACACCAGTTCTTTTTAATCTGATTTTAGAATTAGCTACCCACTGTATATCTTCAAACACGGTGGTGGAGGGGGGTAAAATTTACAACCGAACAACTTATTTTGTCTGCTGCTGATGTTGTTATAATTGCTAAAATTAAAGCCGCTTTGAAGGATGTTTTTTAAGAGCTAGAGCAAGTAGCTGCGAGATAAGGATTACAGGTACGAGATCACTAAGTGTTACAGGTACGAGATCACCATTCAGTAAAGCCGAATGGAACTGGTTTATTGAATATGTGGATGGATAACATCTGGTATTTTATCCGACGTAGCTTGGTTGTTTGTTGGTTGTATATATCTGGGCACACACGCACACACATAGTAACATAACCTTATAACCTCACAAAATATTTCAAGGAGATCAGGTACCTTACTAACGATATAGTTCCAAGCTGCCGCAATAAGCAACGTATTCCCCCAATTACACCGAACCATTCAAAAAGCTGAGAAAACTAATTCCGTCGTAGCATGCATATTCTTTTTTGTTCCTGACCGATTTCGGATTTTCATCCATTGTCAGATCAAATTCACCAAGTTTGTGTAAAGAGGTTGATCTTCAACGCAATGTGTCTGTTACACTCACACTTAGTGGTTTGTTGGTTGCGATAAAACAAAAGTATATGGTTACAATAAGAAGAAAGAGTTATTTTGGAAACCTTATGTTAGGGAATTACTGTTTCGAGTTTATGGATAAATTTAATTATCTAGGGTCCATAATCACAAGCAAAAATGTTGTTGGCCAAGATATAAAAAAAAAGGGCTTGCGGCTCGAAATGTATGCTAAGAAATAAGAACAATTTCCCGAAGTGCCAAATTAAAAATATATTAAATTATCCACAGACCTGTTGTCCTTTATGGTGCAGAGACAGCGGTAGATGAGCTTCGCCTGAATTGTTGGGATTGACGGGTATTAAGGATGATCTTTGCTCCAGTTGTGGAGGCAGTAGTGTACCGTGTAAGGAAAAATTCGGAGTTCAAAGAGCTATTCAAAGAAGAGGATCTAGTGGCAAAGATTAAGATTGCTAGACTCTATTGGCTGGGACACCTGCACCGAATGGGAGAAGGTCGTGGCCCAAGACGAACATTATGAGGGACATTCCGGAGGACGTAGTTCCAGTGATAGATCGCTCCTAAGATAGCTGGATAATGTCGAAAATGATTTGTAGCGGATAGTAGTAAGTCAATGAAGGTGAAAAATAAAAGATCGCCAGTTATGGAAACAATTATTAAATGAGACCAATTTTGGGGCAGTTGAGGACAATGAGATCAACTTCTTGATAAAACATCTTTGCAACATCTTATCCTCTACGTATTTTTAAATCCCCAGATCTAGGAACCATTAAGTGAATCTATTATTAGGGCATTCTTTTTAATTTAAAATGGGTGAAACAAGCAATTTGCTACAGTTAACATCCAGCTTCGACATCAGTGACAGAAATAAAGATTATTGTAGATAAACAAGTATTCCCAATAGTAAAATTAATATTAAGGAAATTTCTATTACACTTTAATATTAAAAGCAAGTACTGGTTCTAGAGTAGTGGGTACAAAGGAGATGAGTAATTAGGTTAGATCTAATAAAACACCTATCACTAGTAGCGATATAATAGTAAAAGAGATTTACTGATAATCGAGACAGTCAAAACGGACAGTCAGCCCCAGCATGGATAGAAAGTAAAGTGGAAAAGAACAGAGGCAGGTAGAATGGAAGCAGTGTGATAAATCGGACCTTGTAGTGACTTTAATCAAACCAGGCCAGGCCAAAGCAAATTGCTACGAGATTAGGACCCGGCCCCTAATCAATTGTTCCAACGGTTAAAATTGCTAATTGGATTGTCTTATTATCGATCTAGATTCAAGGTTCAACTGTAGACGGTCTGCCAGCAGTTAAATATCCTTACACAATCATGTATTTTTGCATTATTTGCAAATAGTATGCAGAGGAATTGCTTAATAAAAAAAAAAAAATCATCTTAACATATAATTCTTTAATTGTTTATGCATTGAATGTTGCATTAGGAGAGTGGGAGGATTTCTAATAACAGTAAAAATATTGTTTTTAAAACATTCAAAATATAAGAATTTAATTTTACTTACAAACAAGTTCGCCTCTGGCTGTGATAGAGACACAAATATATCGTCTTTTATAAAAGTTGATTCCAGTTATCCACAGTTTTATTTTATTTTTTAAAATTCAGTTGAATATTTTTCTTCTTTTTTTTTTTTGAACTATTTCAAATTGCCATAGTTAAAGCTCCCTATTATGTATCAAATTTAACAATTCACAATGATCTCAACATCCCATTCCTTAATTGTATCATCAAAATCCGCTACAAAAAAAAAAATTCCATGGATTGGCTAAAGAAATTTTTTTAATCCTTTCATTATAAACCTCTCGTTTGTCGACTCTCATCCCCGGTCACTCACTGATAATCTTGCCAGACGATTGTGACGGGTATAGTCTCGTGATATCGCAGCAATTGTTTTGTTTTTTTTTTTTTTTTTTCCAAGTCTGACCTGAGGCGTGTAGTCGACGATCGTTATCTTGCTGGAACAAAACTTGTTAGCGTCAAAGTTTCAATAATGCTATGATGCTATTTTTGTGTAAATTTTATTTAGTTGTTGGCAGTTAAGATTCATGGAATTCATGGAAAGCCCACTCCTACAATGGCTTTAATTGATTTGTAAGATAAAGGTTGCTATTTATTTATTGATTTTATCATTATATATACTTTCACTTAATTTTTTTTCATATCTTTAATAATAATAATCTTCATTTATCTTCATTTCTACATACAATTGTATGAACAAGATATGTTAATATATTAAACAATCTAATAACAACTTTTTTACAAAGCTATGTAAGAAAATCATCCAAATCCTATATTACTCTATCCAGGAGCATAGTTTTTAGTTTAGATTTAAATAATTTCATTGTTGGTGAAGATGAAATTGCATTTGGAAATGCATTAAATATTTTCCTTCCCATAAATAAATAAGGGGTTGTGAAAAATTGAGTGGTTTACTTGAGGAAAAGGAAAGTGGTCACGGTTCCGAATATTATATTTATGGTTGAAGGTGTTGTAATTATTTCTAATTTTGTAGAACCATGAACAGATGGAAAAGATATAAAGGAGCTGGAATCGTGAGGATTTTATTATTTTTAAAATGCAACCTGCAGCTTTCGTTGGGTCTTGCTTTAAACATAGCACGAATAGCTCTTTTTTGGATGCGGAAAATTCTTGATGTACATGGGCTGTTTCCCCAAAACATTATCCCATAGGAAGCCGTTGATTGGAATTTTCCAAAATATACTACTTTCAAGACCTCGAGATTGAGGATTAGAGTTAATTTATTCAAGAGATATACTATGCTCGAATGTTTAGGAGCCAGTGAACCTATATGTTCTTTCCAGCGCAGATCTACAGAAATGTGAAGTCCAAGAAATTTTGTCGAAGGTGGGAAGATTATGCTGCCACATTCAGCCTTAACTAAAGGAGAGTACTCTTTTCCATCTGGAGCAACTGAGTAGCACAGACCAACCGTCTTGGAATTATTCATTTTAATAACTTGTCTTTGGCCCATCTAAATATGTCATCTGCTCCAACATTGGCACAATTCACAACATCATCCTCGATTCCTCCAGTAAATACTGTGCTGATATCATCTGCATACTGAATTAACTTGCCTCTCCTACTATTTCTGGGTGCATCATTGACCTCTATAATAAATAGCTGTGGCCCTGACTTAGAGCCTTGTCCTACACCACTAGGAGATAATGGGGTCCGAGACTGAAATTCTCTTTGGATATTGCGTTCATCAAAAGATCTTAATGTGACGATATATATATATATGTATAAATAATTTGTTTTTAATTTTCAGTGTACTGCCACTAAACTTTAATTTGCTAGTTACTTATGTAATAATTGCTGATTTACTTCATGTTACTTTCTCAACTCTTGGCAACACTGTGAACAGTCATAAGCCTATAAAGCGTTATTTTTATTAAAACATTATTTTGGATATATACAATTAAAAGCTCAACAGGGTAATGTTACCAGTGTGATTAGGCATAGATATCAAGCATGTTGTAGCCAATTTCCGGTCAGCAATATACAATACCTACTCGAGAGCGTCAAGCACCATTCACTACGAACCAGTGCGCTAGCGGACTTGAAAATTTATTACGACTGTTTCACGTATTCCCACTTTTTAAATTGCATATACCTCAGGCGGAAGGTAAATGAAATCTAAAACAAAAACGTTTAAATAAAAAAAAAATCTAGTGTAAAACCCACAAACAACTTCCTCCCTGATACTCATTTTAATAAAGTTATATATATATGTATATATGATAACATATTGTCTTTAAATTTTAAAGTTTGCACATTTGTCCCGATGCTAATGGCTAAAGATATTCGCGCGTGTAAACAAAAAAAGAAAAATCTGTTTGTGGAACACTCATACGAGCTACTGTTTTATGCTCATTGGTGCCCGGTGCCTTCTCAGTGCATAGCCGGCCTCCCGGACAGTGTTCTCTCATTACAAATGTGCCATATGTGCAATAAAAAAAAAATGCAGTCGACCCATAATAAAACTGTAGTCTAATGATTATGACTCATTTCTACTGGCCACTTAATTTTATTGCATCTTACCACAAGAATTCTTATCATTACGTCATCCATTAATTGTAAAAAATAATAAAAACAAATTATATAATAAACTAAACATTTTAAATATATCTTTAGAAATAAGGACAAAAATTTGATGACTAAATAGCTGTAAAAATGAATCGGTGAATTCTCTTTTTATATTTCTCTCAAGGATGTAAGAGAAATGTCAGATTTTCAAATTTGTATTTTTCATGACTTTCTCTTACTGCAATTAATACAATTACAAAATTTCCAATTTTTTTTTTTTTTTTTTTTAATAATAAAA
>JAAEAF010012962.1:0-12943 GCA_011037195.1 Triatoma infestans
TTTTTCTCTAAAGTGCTATTTCAGTTTATTGCACAATTCGGTCATTTAAATAATGTTAATTAGAATTAAATATGTTGTTGAAATTCCGAGTTTGAGGAAAATCGGATAACCGGAAGTGCTTTTGTTTTAACACTTTACTAAATGATTTTTTCACTTTTCGCGATTTTCTCAAAAATAGCCCCGACGATTTTCTTGAAACTTCACATATAAACTAAACATTCAAAGATCTACAACTTTTATATAAAACATTTCTCTGGAAAAATTCATTTAAGGGCACTTTAGGAGAGGGGGTAGAGTTACAGTTTCCTCTAAAGTGGCATCATACTTGATTATACAACTCTATCATCCAAATGAAATTAATTAGAAATAAATAGATGGCCAAAATTCCGAGTTTGAAGGAAATCAGTAAACCGGAAGTGCGCTTTTATTAAATAGTTTATGTCAGTTTTCGACAAATTTCATTAAATGTGGTGCACAAACTATAACCTTTGTCAATTATAATTTTGAGAACTGGAGTATCAGAAAGTTGTGTGAGTGTTTCACACCAGATTTTTTTTAATTCATTTGTTTAATTGCGCTGGTAATTAGTTTTTTTTTATGTTGTAACGAGAAACTAGATTTTTATTGCCATTATTCATGCGTAGATTTCCGATCTTTACACTATTCAATACTTTGTCGACTGTGCCACACACATTAAATTAATATAATGAATGAAACTCTAGGTCTAAGAAATTTTTTTTTTTAATTAAAAATTATGAATTCCTTGGAGAAATTTTTATGTGTGTTTAACATCAATTTTATTTTGTTCCATATTAGTATTGTATAAACAGCCTAGTACAAAATGGTGGACCTTGCATTTCTGTCTAATTCTCTTTTGCTTTCTTTTTCAACTGGAATCAAAATGTTGAAGTTTTTCTTTATAGCTAACATTAATTATTTAAACTTAAATATTATGTTAAAAATAACTGGATTTTTTGCATTTTATTATAAAAAAATTTTATTCACAATTTGATAATTTATAAAATACCTACGGAGGAAAAATTATTAAAACAATTTAAAACTGGTTATTTCAAGTAAATAATTAGCCAATCACAATGAAGAAGAGAAGGTGTGAAATGTGGGTTTATGTTAGGCCAATACAAATTTAGAATTATCATGTCCACATTTAACACCTTCACTTGTCTACACCGTGACTGGCTAAATATTTCAACGAAAAATCTAGTTTAGAATTTCTTTATTAATTTTACCTTTGTTAATACTTGATAAATTATCAAATTGTGCAATAAATATGTTTTATTGAAAATAATGCAAAAAATCAAGTTACTTCTATTTACTGTTTAACATAATTAATAGGAGCTATAAAGAAAAACTCACAATTTTCATTCCATTGTTGAAAAAGGAGGTAAAAGCTTACAAGATCCATTTGGCCTTTTTTATTAATAGAACAAAATAAAATTAATGTTAAATATCCACAAAAATTTCCTCAAAGAATTCACAATTTTCCGTTAAAAAACTTTTCTTTGACCTAGAGTTTGTAGCTATTCATTATATTGTCTTCGATTTTATGTATGTCTCACAGATCAAAAAGTATTGAAAGAGTACTTTAATGTGATGGAAATCTAAGCACGAGCTAATTCAATCATATTTTAATTTCTCCCAGCAACATAAAATAAAAAGGAATCGAACTAATTATTAGTGCAATTAAACAAATAAATTGTAGAAAGCAGAAGCATTATATATTAGAGTTCGAAACTGTCGATACATTGTATATATCCAATTAATGGTTTCAAAAAGAAGTAGAAGGTGATTATAGATTTGTAGATTGTAGAGAAGTGGAGTGTGGAAATATAGATTTAAATTATAAAATAAAAATTAAATTGGATGAACTTAAAACTACTTTAAATAAACATAAAATTAAGTGGATAAACTAAACTCAATAAAATGAGTTTTTTGTGGAAAAAAAAAACACCCATTTTTTTTTTGTTATACACAATTCTCTCGACGCTCAGATAGGTATCTGGATTCATAGTTGGGAGAACAAAAATTTAGTGAAATCCGTCGGGGTTTTTATATGGTGACAAAAAAAAACAGAAAAAACTGTTCAGCAAACACAATTTCCGTCATCCTCATTTTCCAAATTGGAATTTCAAACACATATGTATTCTAATTAATATGAGGGTCACATTTGATTCAAAAAATTCTGACAGTTTTACCGCCTGAAGTTTTATTCTATATTAAAACTTATATAAAAACTTTTTAAATTTTGTTACTACTACGACGTTTCGGCTATTCACTTGCCATTATCAAGTAGTTATTATAAAACAAGTAAGGGTCAACTCAAACATACAGCCTGGAAAAAAATAATAATCAATAATACAAACAAGCAAATAAATTTTAAAATAAAACACTAACCACGTGGTTAAAGAATATATGACGCAGATACAATTATATATCCAAGATTATCAAAGGAATCAACATAACAATAAATAGCTTGTGCAAAATAACGATGTATTTAAAACTGATTAACAAAAAAAATATATATATATAAAAATAACGAAATTTAGAAATAACATACTTTTATCAAAGAATAAACTACTTGATAATGGCAAGTGAATAGCCGAAACGTCGTAGTAGTAAAAAAATGTAAAAAGTTTTTATATATTTTTAATATATAATAAAACTTCAGGCTGTAAAACTGGTTCAGAATTTATTGGAATTCAAATTGACCCATCATAACGATAAGAAAATATTAAACAGCCTATAAAAGAAAACACAAAGCTCTAATTAATATTATTTAGACGATAGAATTGTGTAATTAACTGAAATAGCACATTACAAATAATCATAACCCCACCTCTTCCCCAAAAGCCACCTTAATACATGAAATATTTCAATTAAAAATTAATATACGGAATCAACATTTCCATGTTCAAAGAAAATCGTTGGAGCAATTTTTTGGAAAATTGCAAAAAAAGTGAAAAAAACAATTCAGTAGAGACTTGAAAGTCAATCAGCATGAAATCTGTATGTTATTCAAATCGTCAGCGATTAAAATAACATTGAAATCTGATCAAATATGGGATTACAATCACGATTTATCGTAATAGCTATTTTTTTAAAGTTTGCGCGGCCCCGTCTTACGACAAAGCCATATCAAAAAATTAGTTTTAGACTCATCAAATAGTCCCTCTCCACGGAAATCTTTAGTAAAAGGCGAAAGATTTATGCGTTCTGAAGAGAAACCAGAGTAACTGAACTAACTGGCCAACAGAAACTATAGTCAATTTCACAATCTAACATAACGGCTGGCAACATAGAAATTATTTAATTTTTACACTATTATTCATTAAATGAATGGAAATATTGATTTCAATTACGTTTGTTTTTTTTTAAATTTTAATAATATTTAAAAATTTGTAAAATTGTCTTTAATATATTTTACAAAAGATATTTTAAATGGTAGAGACGTAGAAAAACGAAATTGAGCACTCCTAGGTAGCGCTAGTGTGCATCAGATTAAGTAACACTTGCAGTTAATATAAATTCAATTGATTTATCATATTTCTTTAATTAGATGAAGGCTGTTTTACATTTAGGAAGCAGGAAATAATGTCTTTGACAGTTTACTTTTTATAATCTGAAGAATATGGGATGACCCGCAATCCTAGTTACTTGTTTAATACTTTACAAATAGAAATGGAGTTATATACATACTCGTATCAGTATTATACCTTGTTTTTTATACAGAATGTTCAAAATTTATTTATTTATTTATTTGGTAATTATCATGAATAATGTTAAACGTTACGCCCGATATATTTATTATGTGCACTAATAATATAGAAATTAAAAAAATCTTGTGTGAAACACTAATACGACTTTCTATTACTTCTGCTATATTGGAGAAAATAAAAAATTATATATAAAATGGCAAAAGTTTAAACTTCAAATTTTACACATTTATCGTAACATAAATAGGGAAAGCATTGTGCAATTCAGGCAGGAAGAGCAGTGGATGGTGGGATTGAGTCCAGAAGAGACGCCCGCCAATAACATTAAAGGAACGCATACTATGTAAAATTTATATACATTAGAAGTATCGCTAGAATTCCTAAATTGAAAAAAAAAATCGGTTAACCGGAAGTACGACTTTACAGAATAGATTTTTGAGTTTTATGGATTTTTTTTTCGAAAACGTCTACGATGATTTCCTTTAAACTTTGTATACCTATTAACTGCACAGATATAAACATAATACTTTTATTGAAAATATTTTTCCAAAAAATAAAAAATAGATTTTGGATCTATTTGTACGGAATTGTAGCGTTAAAAATATTTTAAGCAGTTAGTACAGTGTATTTTGGTGCACTCTACTGGGTGAGAATATAATCACTTTTCTATTTTTCAAGGTTACTAGGTTTGGATACTTATCTCCCTACTATTTCTGTAACTGTAAGACATCTGTTTTATAAACTTTAAATACAATTGTACTAACAGAAGAAAGAGAAAGTCGAGTGAGTTTTTCACCTCAGATCTTTTTCGCACTCAAGAGACCGGAAAACAGGAATTTAAAACTCAATTTTGAAAATTTGATACGATAGCATATTTCCCCTTAGTAGGAGTAAAAGAAAGTAAACATTTGGTAGGAAAACACCCATACGAGACTTTCTCTCACTGCAAAGTTAATTACAATGGAAAATAATACAAATTTTCGATTAGCTTGTTAAACTCAGTTGCTCTAATGTAAATATAGAGGTAGTGGGTTATTTGAACAATATCCTCGGCAAACAAGAGATTACCTATGCAGCTATAAAGAATACCTACGCTCATACAAATACAACAAAACCTACTCCACTTATGCTAACACCTTACAAAGAACAACCACGAACCACAAAGTATAGACAAAACAATGGTCCTATTATACCAACGCACAAAAGGAAGACGAATGGACATTCTAGAAAAAATAGAAATATACAAGCACAAGACAATCCCCAAAAACATAATGAATGTCCAAATAAACTATAATTCAGACACACTCTTTAAGGTCATTCCCCACACATAACTATATTACAAACATACCACCAACTAGTATACAACACATATCTATGCATATATATACACATACCCACCCACACATAAAAAAAGAAAATGTTGCATCATGCATGAACCTCTTATTAAATTCTAACCTGTGGAACCAAATTTTCTTATTTCCCGGATTAAAATACAGATTATTTGCATGTTTTTAAATTCTCCTACCGTGCTCTATTCTTAACAAATGTCACTTTATCTCTCTAAATATATTCTTACTATAATTTAAACATATTTAATATCATTTAAAAACAAGCATGATAAATAAAAACGAATACATTTGATTTCCTCTAAGATTTATTTTAACTCTTCTCCAATTTGCTGTTTGCTGCCAACCTTCTTAATATCAATTTACTTACATATTTTCTTGTATTAACCCTACTTGTATTTCACATTTATGCATTAATTGTACAAGCTTTTGACTGTCCATAAACTTTGCATCGCCTTTCTTCAAACTTTATCTATTCCTATTAGTACAGTATATCTCCTGAAATAACTTATCGCCCCCCCTAATAAAAATAACTTGATAAGACACTGAGCATACTTTACAACACTATTAAAAATTTAGTTATGGAGTATTCTGCAAAACAGAAAACAAATTTATTATACACTATTTTTCTAATATCTAATCATAACTTACAATACTTCTCCATTTTTGCCATTAATCACATAGACATATTAACATAACCTTATAACCTCCCCACATAATTATATACAACTAACATGTGTGAGTAACAAGTAACTGTAACATTACGTTGAAGTGAACTCTCTACACGAACTTGGTGAATTCGCTCTGACGATGGATGAAAATCCGAAACCGGTCAGAAGGAAATAAATGTGCATGTTACGACGGATAAAATACCAGAGATTACCAAAACATTACACTAACTTAAAAAACATTTAAAAATGGCACCGAAAAAAATGTTTCAAATAAAGTGAGTAGGTTTATATCTTTATAGTTAGCATTCCAATTTTAAGATAATAGCCGTTTTCTAGAAAACTCCCAAAAAAACTTATAACCAATTCTGTAAAACACAAATGTGGTCAACCAATTTTCTTGAAACTGGGAATTCTATTTATACTATATATACGTATTTCTAAAGTATTCCCATGTGGGAGGTAACAATAAACTCACAAGAACGACTGTTACATGATGCACACTAGCGCTATCTAGGAGTGTTCACTTCCGTTTTTATTGATATCTGCCTTATTAATAACATTATTTTATCATAATTGTTTAAAATTGTATAAATCTTTAAATATTACTAGAATATAATACAAACAAACATAATAAAAGTAATGTTTCCATTGACTTAAAGAATAATAGTGAAATAAATTAAATTATTTCATGCTCCCAGCCGTTAAGTTTGTTTGTAAAAGTGACTACCTGATCTGTTTACCTGTACAACATCGTTACTCTGGTCTCTCTTCAGAACGCATAAATCTTTCGCCTTTTACTAAAGATTTCCGTGGAGAGGGACTATTTGATGAGTCTAAAACTAATTTTTTGAATTGGTCACGTCGTAAGGCGGGACCGTGTAATTATTTTGATAATAAAAGATATATGGTATGATATAATCACACGACATTCTGTAACTGCTATTTACAAAACTGTGTACGACGAAATTTATAGTTGGTATACCGAATTTAATGAAATTCGTGGGTGTTTTATATAGAGAATATTGTGAAAAATGAAAAATCTGTTTTGTAAAGACACACTTCGTATACAAATTTTGTTGAATTTAGGCAATTTATTTCTAATTAATATTATTTAGATGGTAGAATTGGTATTATCAACTATGATAGCACTTTAGAGGAAAACATAACGCCATCCTCACCCAAAAGCCTCGTTAAATTACATTACCTAGAGAAATGTTTCCAATAAAAAGTGTAGTTCACATAATTAGTTTTCCACAGAAAATCGTTGGAAACGTTTCAGAGCAAATAGCAGAAAATTGGAAAAACTTTCAGTAAAAACTTATTTCTGGTCGTCCGATTTTCTTCAAATTCGGAATTTTGACAACATATTCAATTTTAATTAATATTATTTATATGATAGAATTGTATAAAAAACTGAAATAGCACTTTAGAGGGGGAACCATAACCCAACCCCCATAAGTGCCCTTAAATGAATTTTTTCGGAGAAATGTTTCAAATAAAAGTTTTAACTCCTTATATGTCTAGTTGATAAGTTTAAAGAAAATCATTGGAGCTGTTTTCGAGAAAATCTTTAAAAACTGGGGGAAAAAAAAAATTCAGCCACTTTAGTGGCACGTGGATTTTGCACGATTTCTTCAATTTTGCGAAATCTTCGTTCTGATGCGGTAGTTATCTATAAACGGAATCCCATGTTTGAGCTTTCTGCAACTTCTCTTTCTGTTCACACAATGACCCTCACTCACATCCCCGTGTAGGTCCCGGGGTAGAATAGGCCTACGGTATGCCTGTCGTAGGAGGCGACTAAAAGGGAGACCCTGCACTGGACAAGCCTTTGTAATAATAATCCGAAAAAAAAATCATCAAAGTCGCACTTGATTGACTGTGCCTGAAATAAACTGCTGGACAAAAAAAATTTCAATATATTATAATTTGAAGTTGAAAGGTATTTTCGTATTTTTTTCTTTTTTATCTATGGATATACAAGTTGGTTGCACCTCTAATCCAAAGAAAAAAGAACAACTAACCAAAAATTTAAGAAAAACCCGGTTTTATTACACAGAATAAAAAATAAAGCTCAAAAAAAAAAAAATTGCAAAAATTTAAAATGGTTCTTATTTATTATCACTTCTTCATTTTTTTTTCAACAGTATTTAATGATAACTCCTCTTGCTCTTATAACTGCAGCAAGTCTCCTGGGCATTGAAGAGATTAGATTTTGGATAACCTCTTGAGGAATCTCATTCCACTCGTCAATAATTACTGTACGTAGCTCCCAGAGAGTGCTAGCGGCAATCAGGCGAAGTCTGAGCCGTCTTCCAATTGTGTCCCAAAGGTGTTCTATTGGATTTAGGTCTAGACTTATCGGTAGAAAAAACCAAACGTCGAATCCCAACATGTAGGTAATCAAGGACAACTCGAACAGTGTGACATCTGACATTGTCCTGCATTAATAGAAAATCATCACCGACTCTTTCAGAAATTGGCACAACATATCACTGAAGAACCTTTTCAAGGTACTTCCGGGTATTTAGCGTCCCATTTTCCCCGGTACGTCCGTCAAAACTTATGCCTCCCCAAATCATAACACCGCCTTCACTAAAAGCCACTTTTGGAAAAATGTTAGCCTCTGCATATTTCTCACCTTGACGCCTCTAAACTCTCATCCTTTCATCTGGAGAATGTACGGTGAATCTCGACTCATGTGTGAATAAAACACGTATCCAATCCTCTGTTGTCCAATTGACATGTTCTCTTGAATATTGCAGTCTGGCAACTCTATGTGCTCTGGTGTGAAGAGGGCCAGTAGCGGGTATCCTGGAAGCCAAGTTTGCTTCATTTAACCTTCTTCTGACTGTCCTACTTGAAATATAGACATTACGGTCATCAGCGATCAAGTGACATAATTGATTGCCAGTGACGTAACTGTTCCTAAACACATTCAGATAAATAAATCTCTCATCTGTCCTAGTTGTAATTCTGGGCGTCTTCGGGAGTATCTCCCAGTCTCCCTGTAGCGGATTAACATTCTTGAAACAGTGGATTGGTTCATTCCTAGTCTCTGAGCAATAACTGACTACTGAACCCTTTCTTCATGCAGTGTAACCACACGTTCTGCAATTTTTTCCGAATAATTACCAAGAAGAGGCATGTTAAGAACAAAAAGTAACAATAAAAAAGAACTGATAAGGAAAAATTCAACGAAAATGTGTAGAAAAGACAAATTACCATAACCAATGAATATGCTGAACTGGGATTATTATCGTGTTTTCAAGAGTTCAGAGAATTAGTCATTTAAAAAGATAAACAAATGGTTAAGTCTCGTAATTCTCTTGGATCAGAGTCCACTCACAACGAATCCACAAAAAAAAGTGTAGTAATAGATTGTACTTCACATTTCAACATTTTGAAATTTTATGCAATTTTGTCCAGCAGTTTATATATACAAGTTGTCCCATTTAAACGGGCCACTTTTGAAATAACTCTTAAACGAAGCAAGATAATCTAAAAAGTGAACATAACATTTGTTGAAGTATTTTCGCTCTACTTTATTATGTTGGTGTTAAATGTTTTTTGATTTTATTGCCGCCTTAAATCGGTGGTTGAATTTGGCTGTTATTTGATTTTATTGCCACCTTACACCTTAAATCGGTGGTTGAAATTGGCGATTTCCTCTTGACCTCCACTTTTTACTGCTGTATTGAAAACTATCAAAAAAATGCTGTTAATTTCACTTCAATATTTCAAACCGTTGCCGAGATATTCAACTATAAAGATTCAATTTTTGTCGTTTTTTTCCCTATTTTTCTGTTTCGCAAACTAAAATTAAAAGCGGGTTTTCTTATTAATTGCGAATAAATAAGAGAGTTCAAATGCTGTTAAAACTTAAAAAGCTATTTTAAAACCTTTTAAAAATTAGGTAAAACATCATTAAAACAAAACAATATTCCAGTTTATTTACAAAAATCGATAAAAAAATATTTCCTATTTATTCAAAATAACCTCCTCGGCTTGAACGGCACAAGCACAGTCGCTGCCTAACATATAAACTTGCTAATCGTATCATGTCTGCCGGAATTGCTAGGCAGGTTTAGATTAAGTCTTCTTCTAGGTGCTTCTGGAGTTGTTGCTTTCTTGGCATAAATTTTTTTTTTTAGATATCCCCAAAGAAAGAAATCAAGAGGGGCTAAATCTAGTGATCTGGAAGTCCAACTTAACGGTCTCTGTCTCCCGATCCAGCGGTTATTGAACATCTGTCTGTTAATGTTTGATGCGGAATAGTTGGAGACAAAACTATTGGCCCCATACTTTTCGCCAGGTACCTTAAATGGGCGCGTATACGCTAATTTTATTCGCCAAGAGTTACAACAGTTGCTGGAGGATTTGCCATTGAATGTCAGAACAAGAATATGGTTCCAACAAGATGGTTGTCCCGAGCGCTATGCCTTGGTGGCCGGAAGAGAAGTGAATAAGATGTTCAGTAACAGCTGGATCAGGAGACGGGGACTGGCAAGTTGGTCTTCCGGATTTAAGGTGTAAGGCGGCAATAAAATCAAGAAACATTAACACCATCATAAACTAGAGCGAAAATACTTCAATAAACGTTATGTAGCTATAAACATGTTTTCGTATTCAGAGGACCTCAAAACGTGTATTTCCGGTGAAAATTCGATATCGAAAATTTGACACGATTACAATACTTCCTCTTCTTATTAGGAGTAATAAAAAGTAAAAACGAATTTATAATAAATATACGTTAATATTATTCTTTCTGAATATTGTAAGAGAAATATTATGAATGCCTCATACCACATGTTTTTCTAACTTTTCTAATGAATTATAAAAATAATAGAAAAATTAGGAAAATTTGTTTTTAATAAATCAAGTTTATGCGCAATATAATTTGTTAATAGTTTGATGTGGTTACGCAAGACCACTGACTAATAGTATTAATATTCCTTGAATACCAGTATTTTGTAACTGGTTGGACAGGTATTTCCTACTACGTAGTTCTGAGTATAGTTGATATAATTATCTATACTAGATTTAATATTTATTCAACTTAACTTACGATTGACATGGCTCTTAGGAAGAGAAAACTTTCCATTGAAGTTATTAATATCTTATTTTCATCGACTAAGATTAAATGAAGTTATAATTAGTTACTAAACGATCTTGCTAATTAAAGAGTAAAAATGCAGAAAATAAATTTCCAGTAACTTTTATAAATTAAAAGCAAAAATTAATAAATAATTATTGTAAAACAAATGCAATTAATATAAAACAATTAAAGCTTTAAATGGTAGAACCAAATGTACATAATTATGAAGATCATTCGATCGCAAAATAAACAAACAAAATAAATAAGCAAATAAATAAATAAGCAATAAACATGGAACTTAAACTAACACAACTAAAACAAACTATAATAATGATAGGATAGATAATAGGTTAATTAACAATATAAACATAAATATATAATATAATAAAAATATAAAGAAGTGCCAATGTGCATCTACATTATAATCTTCTTACAGATTGTTTATTTAGGAATGTTTGAGATAAGGCTAAAGGAAAAATATACAGGAAAAAAGAGGGCAAAACTTGCAGCTTATGGAAAATATTAAAGACAGGATTTGCTTCAATCTTTTAATGTTTGTAATGTATGTAAGGTTCCTGGGAGGCTATTTCGCTGCTGAGTGGATCGGTTTAACAGTCTAGAATGGAGAGTATTTTCAGAAGAAATTTTCGATGAAGGAATGTCATTAAGGTTATAGAAGATTTTACTGTGGAGTTAGGCGATTTTAGTGTGTCCATGATGAGTACAGTCGCAAATTTTAGGAATCTGTTCTGGAAGATCTGAAGTTTTTTGATGTTACTGTTACTAGTCAGACTCCTGATAGAAGGAGCGTAGAATAATAACGGTCTAACTTTGTACTGTAGGAATTTGTTTTGTTTAGTCAGTTTTGAGTCTTATAGTCATTTTTCCAGAATTCACTTTGCCCAGTACGTGGGTCGTGAAGTTCAATTTGTTGTCCGGAGTTATTCTGAGGTAGTTGATGTTGTTAGTCTATGGGATCAAAGTATTGTTATATTTTATTTGTCTGTTGATGTAGGTCTACGTTTAGTAAACATTATGGCGTTAGACAAAATCCTGTCGTTCCATTCCAGAACGACAATATCAACAAAATACACAACATTCTACTACAAAATCATTATCCAAATCACCTCATCCTCAAAACATTCCGTAAACTAAAAAAACAACCCTTTAAAAAAACCACATGCCATTCCATGCCCGAGCCATCTATATTCCGTTTTTTCATCTACACAAATACCATCTCATACAAAACCATGCAGAATTCTAAAGTCTATCATTCCCAATCTCAAATCTGGCCACTATTCCTCCAACAAACTCAGCAAACTGTTCTCTAAACTCAAAGACCCCCATGGAAACTTATGATAAAACGAACTCTGTTTACAGCATACTTTGCACTGCACCAAACTGTAACGCATATTACATTGTTGAATCAAAACAACACCTACGAAAAAGATTTAGACAACATGAACTGGACATAGTTAACAAAAAAATTGGCAGTACAGCGCTCGCAAAACATGCACTCACCCTTGCCCACTCCTTTGATTATCGAAATGCTTCTGTCCTATCATTCCAATCACCTGAAGCGACTTCTTTCTGAATCCATCCAAATTAACCTCAACCCTAACTCTATCAACTACAAAAAAGACAAGGACGTCCATTACCTCTTCTTACAACAACATTTTCCGCTTCCTCAAAGAAGCCCCCCCCCACTAAATTACACATACCAACTTTCTACACTTTCCACTCATTTTCTAGTTTATTTATATTCATTTATTTCTCTTATAATTATTAATTGATTCACATTTCCCAACTTGGAAAAAATTTCCCCTCTCTGTTTTCTTTGCAACATACCTTATTCTACAACCAAACAATAACCTCCTCAAACATTTAACTCTCCATTCCTTCCTTAACAGGTATCATATCTTTCTAATATTGTTAAATTGTTATATGTTTTAATTTTATCATACAATTTTCTTGATATCCATATTTTTGTTTTGTAGTTCCTGAGGAAGAACACCAAAGGTGTCCGAAACGTCGAATAAACTTTTTTAAAAAATAAAAAGTTTCTTCTTTGACCCCAGCCAACTAATTTTATAGCTT